>JAFVLL020006623.1:0-2500 GCA_021397915.2 Tor tambroides
TTTACACTAAGTGCAAATAGCTATAGATTCTGTTTACAGCTGGATTTTCTGCTATTTATACTACTTATTGCAAACAGTGGCAATTATCTGCACCTGAGTACTGTAGTACATTATAAAACAGTGTGCAGTAATGACATATTGAGTGAAAATTTTCATTTTATTTCAAATTGCTAAATGGATGTCACCTTACTGGGACAATAATTCCCTCCCTACACCTACCCTAACTCTACCTGATACTTTAAGTTCAATTTTTAGATTATTTCCTTCATTATTACTGAAAATACATGCCTTTCCGACGTGATATCTGATTTGAAAAGGTAGGGGAAAAAAGTTAGGCAAAACGCGGATTCGAAAGCCTCCCAATGTGGTATCGTATCAGTATTTTATTTTCTGAGATGTGAATTCTGAGTTGTGTTGTGGTAAAAAGCGGCAGTAGCTCAGCGAGTCATCGACGCAGAATGTACTGTGCACATAAAATAATGGCACCCCCCATAGTCCAAAAACGATGTTTCTTTTTTGTTTTTTTTTAAATAACATAAATTTTCATGAGTTTTCTACTACATATTTAAATAAGAGACATCATTGACGTTATATTAACCTTTTGAGCTGTACGGTCCCACATATAGGATTTTTATTTCCGTGCCCCTGGGAGTTCGGTCCCACATATGGGATTTATGCTGCCTTCATGTGCTATCGGAATTATTGTAAATACGAGTTTCCTAGTCGGAAATTGGACGTGAACGGCCTCTCAAGTCGTATTTACTACTGTGAAATTCGGAAATAATTTTGATACCCGAGTTTCTGAGTTGGGCGGGTCATAAACTTTAAACATGGTGGAGGGGACAACCATTGGTGCTGTCAGTGCTGTTCTCACAACAACTACATCCCTTTGTCTTGTCGCTAAAGTAGTGTATTTATAGGCTAGATGTGAACGATAATTCGAAGCATATTGTATGTTTTCTAAGCAGCGAAATAAGCATGTATTTGACTGAAATTCCAGAATTGTAGAAGTGGGAAATAGAAAATTTATGATAGCACGTGAAGGCATCATTAGAACGTTCGGTGATTTCGCATAGCTGCCAAATTCAAACTGTGGTTTCGCGCGTTGGCTGGCCTGAGCCAGAGAGAGATGTCATATTATCACAACTATGCAGTGCTCTCAACCACATAATGCATATTTTAGGTTTCAAACTTTTAAAAACACATAAGTACTGGTAAAACAATACATTTAGAGCTTGTAAAATACACACAGATGTCTATGGAAGCAACAATAACAATCCATTCAGATTTAATTTACCGATGTGTTTTAGTCATATCAGATACACATAGTGTAAGTAACTATAACGTTCACTCTATTCTTCACCCAGTTCACCAGCCACTTACTTGCATGTATTTCGGGAGAAATTTATGAATTCACGTGCTGTAAATCCGACTGACAGGACTCTCTGAACTGCGGCGCGAACAAACATGGCGGCGCCCATCTCACATTACAGATCATGATCAAGATAATTTATAAAGGTGTTTAAACGACAAAATACTCATTTACACATATTTGTGAATCGGAATGTCAGATTGTTCATGACATGCTAAGCAAGTTTTTGAATATATTAAATAAAAAAGGAAAAAATAAATAAAAGCGATCCATCTGTCATACAGTGTTATTGTGGCCGCGGTGTGTCACGTGACAATCATGACGCATCGCCATGCAAACAGTAAGGGCAAACGTTCTAAAATAACGGTCGCCTTAAAAAACTCACTCTGGGGGGACCGCTAGAATATTTTAAACTCACCACTGAAAGGGTTAAGCTATACATGTCTTAATACCCGGGGATCCCTTTAAGAACTAGTTTGACCAACTACCAGTTTCCAAGGGGTAAATCAGTCTTACTTTTCCAAAACAAATAAGACCAATCTACCTCTTCATAACTGAATTAAAAAAGTCTTGAAGAAAAAAAATTAGTTGACTAACTTTTTAAGACTAGTCTAAGCAATTTATGCAACCGGCCCCAGGTGCTCATCATCCGTTTGGGGACCTTGCGATGGAGAGTGCAGTGAGTATTTTACCTCATTTAAAAAAACCCACAAAAAGTTTTTTTTTTTTTTAACACATATAATGTTCTCTCATCCAGCATAAAAGACTACATTATACCAAACATCCCACACCCGAAGGCAACTCTTGCACAAATGCACAGGGTAATTCAATTTCTCTTGTGTCTGGTTGCTTCTTTGAAGTTCTACAAGATTAAACACGTGAGACTCAGCGTCTTCATACAGGCTGTTTTTATGTTTTCAGGGCCTTCCTTTCACTTTCAGTCCTGAGATATTCAGTGATGTCTTCATACACCCTTTGGATTAAGCTGATGAAAAGCCATCTTCTCCTGAGCTTCGTGATGGCCTGGATGAGCACCGCTACAGTCAAGCCAGTTCCTCAAGAACATCAGTGAGTGAAATGGACATGAAAGCTGAGGAATGTCTTCCAAGAGAGCAATCCCACCTTAAA
>JAFVLL020006623.1:7500-36619 GCA_021397915.2 Tor tambroides
CTTTCAACACCAAAATGTAAAAGGTCCAAAACCAACACGTGCTCCCAAACCAGTGAACAGAGACACCATGTGGGGGGGGGGGGTGTCTGCCAAGGAGCAACAGGCAACCCATCCGCCCCCCTACAGCAGTACAGATGAAAATGATTACAGCTATAGTAGCAGTGAAGATGAAGCTCAATTACCCATAGGCTGACAAGGTAATAATTACAAGGATAAGAGCAAATGTTATCCGTTCAACAAAAGAGAATTGTAGTAAGACTTAAGAAGAATGGGTAATGTTTAGCTTGCTTAATTGTAAGAGATTTCTATGTCTCACAAAAAAAATGTGCCAATTTATTTCTTTCCTATGAAAAATGTTGATTTTGAAAGCTTGTGAAGTAACATGCCTGATGTACTGTCATAGATAAAGGATCTGAGGATCCTCAAATGCAAAATATGTGTTTTGCTTTAAGACAACACCCATACATTTGTGTGTTCTCACTTCCTTTTTTAGAATCAGTTATCTTCCTTCATTCATAATAATTTGACACATTTTTTTTTAATACTACATGTATTCATATAATCATTTGTAATAATCATTCTAACCATACTCATTTGTTCGATTTATTAATTGATTACTCATTTATATTCCTTCTTATTTCTTCATTGTTGTTTAGCTTTATGACTGTTTGGTCTCAAGAGCAGTTTTTCTTCATTAACCCATTTGTGCCCAAATTTTTCTGAATTGTTTCATGCATATAGTTGTGTTAAAAGTGTCTTATGTGAACATGTTCTGTATTTATTTTCCCCAGGTTTTTTTTTTTTTTTTCTTGAAAATTGTATTTGAATGTGCGGCAACTATAGTTGCCGGTGGACAAATATGTTGTATGCACCCCTCGATGTCAAATTTGAATAGGAGGAGAGCATTTGGAATCTAACTAAAAATAACTGCTTTCAAAAGACCAACCTTTATTCATAAACAAATATATTATGTATAAAAGTCGAAGAAGATTCGATGCAAACCCAAAAAGCTGCATCTAGCTTATAGTCTGTGGGTTAAAACACTCCCAGGGGGCAATGGGTTATTACTATACTTATTCTGTTCTGAACATCAAATCCTTTGTTTTTCCATCAAATGTATTCTAACTTATTGGTTGAATAAAAATATTTGGATTTTATATTTAAAAATTAGCATTATTAAAAGTTAGCATCAGGTAGCTACTTAACTAGCCAGTTAGCATCAGCTAACAAAGTGTTTCAAATAGGCTATTATAATTTTATAATTCATATTTATTGATTATATTCTTTTTAATTTTAAGCTAAAACTGTCTGTACTCTGATTTTGCTGTAGGCTAAATGTTTCAAGCAAATTACTTTGTCAGACTGGGGGGCATTTTACCCCACCCATGGGGGCGTTGTGCCCCGTAGGTGGGGTAAAACGCCCCCTTGGTACAAATTTAATTTTTGTTAAAATTCTAATAACATGAAAACTCTGGACATTTTTCATACTTTGTTTATAATATGTCATTGTCACTAAAACTATGATAACTTTTCTGAACACATTTAACTTTTGTTTCACAGAAAAAAAATTACACAGTTCTTAAGGGGGGCGTTTACCCCACTCTACACTACCTATAATGCTAACTATATAGGCACTATATATAATATAATCATATTAGCATCATGTTAACAACATGCTAACAACATATTAATTGTGTTAGCATTATGCTAACAACATGTTAACACAAGTAAATTGTTAAAACAAAATTAGCATGATTAGCACATTGCTAGCATGATGTTAACATGTTTTAAACAAGCTGTTAATGTGATTAGCATGATGCTAACAACATACTAACATGATTAACATGTTGTTAGCATGAAGTTAGCATGTTGCTAGCATGATGCTAACATGTTTTTAACAAGAAGGTAACATGAGTAGCATGATGCTAGCAACAGTATACCCCATTTCCCCATGATCTATGTTATATGTACTTACAAGTCATTTGCCCACCGGCAACTATAGTTGCTGCTTGGACTTTTGACTAAGTATACAAAAAACTATAGATTTCTTTTAAGATTTGTTTTGTTTGGATGATTCTAGAGACCTTCATGATTATGTAGATATATATATATATATATGTCAACAAAAAATATTTATTAGCAACATGAAAATGATCTTTCTTTGGGAGGATTTGCCTTCGCCATGCTTCCCCGAAGTAGGGGTAGGAAGTTGACAGCCTCATGTGACAGGAAGGACGTGAATACCTTTTTTTTTTCTCTTGAAATCCTTTGTTTGCTTCTTTGCTTGCATGTCATTTAGACATAAAACATGAATAACATCTAGAAAAATTCTTACAAAAGGAAAATTACAACTATAACCTGTGGCAACTATAGTTGCCGGTGGGCTTAAATGGTTAATATTACATACGATTGTTCTGAATGAGTTTGGTGTAACGCTACTTTAATTTTTGTTTTGTATTGACACATATGCAAATAAAACAATTCAATAAACTCTGATCCTTTTTGAACATCACTTCGTCTCCTGCTTGTGGTCTTCCCTGGCTTTTTCCTCAGTCCACTTATTGCCTGATTCAACTGTGTTTTGTGATATTTTTGGGTACCAGACAAGACTTTATGTTAACAGGGTTTGGGTATTACACTACTTTGCTGACTAGTTGTTTGGCAACAGCTTTGTGAAGCTGTGAAGGGAAGAGGGAAAAGACAAGGAAAATAAACAAAAATATTTTTGTTTACGTTTTGATAATATTTTTTTACACTATTTAAAATGTATTTAAGAATTCATCCAAATAAACCTCCTCCCTGATGTCATGTTCTCTGATGACTTTAGTACCATGGACAGTAAATAGCTGCAGACTGTAGTAATGGAAACATGTTATTTGTAGATGGTCCCTCAGATGAGCGATGACGTCACGACTCTCCATAGAGGTAAGCGTGTTTATCAGCTTCTTTAAAACGCCGAGTTCGACAGAAAAATGTGTTCTGCTTTGTGCTCATAGTAGTCGGTAATGATAACTGACCGAAATTAGTCTTTTTAAATGCAGATTAGCTAAGTTAAGAATATAAAACCAACCCCAGATGGCAAAATTTGTCTGGCCCACCTCTGGGCCACAACCTTGCTTCACTTCTGGCCCAATTCTGGCTGGGTCCCCGACCCAAAACTGGCCCACATACTGAAAACCGACTCCAACAATTTCCTCTTGCCCAGATGCAGCCCAGACCCTGTAAAATGACTCTTATTTATTGACATGGCCCAGATCTGGCCCGCATACTGTAGAGTGACTTCTATTATTTTATGTGGCCCAGGTCTGGCCCAGACACTTTAAGCCAGATCTGGCTGAGACTCGGCTTGGTCCCTGGGCCAAATGTCGCCCAGAAACTGCTAAATGTAATTCAGCAGTGAAACACAAATACAACCATTTTAAAACATTAAGGAAAGGGGGAAGTGGTGTGTGGCCAAGTATGGTGACCCATACTTGGAATTTGTGCTCTGCATTTAACCCATCCAAGTGCATTCACACAGTAGTGAACACACACCCAGAGCAGGTGGCAGCCAATGCTGCAGCGCCCGGGGAGCAGTTGGGGGTTCGGTGCCTTGCTCAAGGGTCTCACCTCAGTCGTGGTATTGAGGGTGGAGAGAGTGCTGGTTATTCACTCCCACCACCTACAATCCCTGCTGGACCTGAGACTCAAACTCACAACCTTCGGGTTACAAGTCCAACTCTCTATCCATTAGGCCACGACTGCCCCATTTAACCCATTAAAAAAGCTTTAATTACAAAATTACCAAATACTTTAATATAAATATATATTAACAATGAACAAATGCACTACAATATAAACATTTACATTGCATTTAGTCATTTAGCAGATGCTTTTATCACTTACAAATGAGGACAACAGAAGCAATCAATTGTAGTATTAAAACAACTAAAAACAGACCCAAAACTAAAAGCTAAAACTTTATAAATACTACATATGCACATTTTAAAAATAAAGAAATTAAATAAAAATGACAAATGCATACAACGAAATTTCAAAACTTAACATTTAAATGAAAAACAAAACAAAAAAAGCTAAAAACAATTCAAAATATTAAAGAACAAGAGGTATAAGAGTATAATAATGATTCTAACATAACACTAAGCTAAACACCAAAAAAACAACTACATATGTGTATGTGTAACCACACACATACATACACATTTATATATATATATATATATATATATATATATATATATATATACACACACACTGAACAAAATTATAAACGCAACACTTTTTGTGACATCTGTGGCATGTTCACAAACCGTCTCAGGGAAGCTCATCTGCATGCTCGTCGTCCTCATCGGGGTCTCGACCTGACTGCAGTTCGTTGTCGTAACCGACTTGAGTGGGCAAATGCTCACATTCGATGGCGTCTGGCACTTTGGAGAGGTGTTCTCTTCACGGATGAATCCCGGTTTTCACTGTACAGGGCAGATGGCAGACAGCGTGTATGGCGTCGTGTGGGTGAGCGGTTTGCTGATGTCAGCGTTGTGGATCGAGTGGCCCATGGTGGCGGTGGGGTTATGGTATGGGCAGGCGTATGTTATGGACAACGAACACAGGTGCATTTTATTGATGGCATTTTGAATGCACAGAGATACCGTGACGAGATCCTGAGGCCCATTGTTGTGCCATTCATCCACGACTATCACCTCATGTTGCAGCATGATAATGCACGGCCTCATGTTGCAAGGATCTGAACACAATTCCTTTTGAAGAGGAGTGGACAACCTGATCAACTCTATGCGAAGGAGATGTGTTGCAATACGTGAGGAAAATGGTGGTCACACCAGATACTGACTGGTTTTCGGACCCCCCCCCAATACAGTAAAACTGCACATTTTAGAGTGGCCTTTTATTGTGACCAGCCTAAGGCACACCTGTGCAATAATCATGCTGTCTAATCAGCATCTTGATATGCCACACCTGTGAGGTGGATGGATTATCTCGGCAAAGGAGAAGTGCTCACTAACACAGATTTAGACAGATTTGTGAACAATATTTGAGAGAAATAGGCCTTTTGTGTACATAGAAAAAGTCTTAGATCTTTGAGTTCAGCTCATGAAAAATGGGGGCAAAAACAAAAGTGTTGCGTTTATAATTTTGGTCAGTGTAGAATCTATTTGATTCGAAACAGGTTTTTATCTACTGACTGGGACTTTCTGTTTGCATTTCAGGTGTGTTTGGTGCTGACACAGATGAAGTGAAGTCAGTATCAGTGATGGAGGGAGATGCTGTCACTCGAAACACTGATGTTACTGAATTACAGAGAAATGATCGTACTGTGGATGTTTGGACCTCAAGAGACTCGAATAGCTGAAATCTATGAGCAGGTTGTTAATATGTTTGACAGTACTGTGACATTTGGTGACAGACTCCAGATGGACAGTCAGACTGGATCTCTGACCATCAGAAACTTCAGATCTGAACACACTGAACTTTATAAACTACAGATCATCAGCAACAAAGGAACTTCATACAAGAGATTCTGTGTTACTGTCTATGGTGAGTAACTGATGTCCAGCTCATGATGATCCAGACTCTGATGAAACAAAAAATAAAAGAGGGGTCTTCTTGCCCAGGGGCATCTTACCCTGATTTTACTTATTTTATTGATAAGATGACCTGCATGTTTGATGATGTTAAATATATCTTAATTAGTAAAATGTTAACAATTGGCAAAAGAGACAAATGCTGGAATGAACTCATCTAAAGACCTTTAAAAGGTACGTGCCACACGACCCACCAATCACTACACACATCACACATACTGTATAGCTGTCTTTTTCAGAAGAAAGTAGCATTACTGAAAATGTGCATACCTTGCATATATGTGTTTATTTGTGTGCCAGGAGGAGAGTTTCCCAGATAAATCTGGACTTCTCTCAAGGTTTCTTCTTTATCAAGCACGGATCTTGGACACTGACTTTGGACGAATATGTGAAGTCAGGAGCACTATAAAAAATAAATGAAACTGCCAGCCCCTTTATAAACGATTCAACTCCGCAATAAGATAGTTTCAGATACAAACAAAAGACAGAATTACAGATGAACTTCATAACCGTACACTCATATGCTGTTTCATTTTACAGATAATGAGAAAAAGCACGCAAACTGGTGAAATCTCTAATTATTTTACAAAATTGTGTATAAATATAAAAACTATAAAAACGGGTTACTTTGAAAAAAAAAACAGTAAACATTAAAAAAAAAAGTTTATCTGTTCTAGAGAACTAAGCGCCTCTTTTTTTTTTTTTTTTTTTTCAAGTAGGAAGGGCATAGATGATTACAATGAACAATTGAGAGAGAGAGAGAGAGAGAGAGAGGGAGAGAGGGAGCGTGCATAACGTCCTTTTTCAGAACCGACTTTCAAATATTCAAACCTAATGGAAATGTATTTATATAACTGGATTATTCCTCTCTTGTAAACGTTATTAATTCTTTCTATGGATATTTTTTGTCATTGAAGACGGAACATGTGAACTACATCTAACAATGGAAATTCTTTTTGTAAACGGAAGACCTGATCGTTGAACGTGTTTTTCATAGGCAGCCGGATTTGGCGTCATGTTTAGTCTGTATATCGTTATTGAGAAGTTCGGAAAAATGGTTCACAGCGCATCTTTCTTCTATCTGTGTTTTTTGCTATTGAATGGTACGTCATAACATCCTTTATTTTAAGAATTGCAAACATTTTTTGTATTACCTACAAGTTTTCTGGAATGTTGTGTTTAAATATGCAGATGAGGTAATATATAATTAAATATGCACTAATTTGCAAAAATGTCTAGAACAAAAACTGAACATTGCATGAAGCCAGGTTCAGAATTCTTGCCAGAAAAAAAAAAAAAAAAAAAGAATTTTCACCATTTGTTTAAGAATTAAATGTTATATAAAATCAGGCAGGAGAAAAAACAAACAAACAAAAAAACTCATTTTGAAAAAACAGCCTTTAAAGATATGGATTATAATTGAAATCTATAGACACAAATAGATAAAGTGCAATAAAAGAAACACTTAAAAGTGTATTTTTGTTTCGTTGTTTCTAATAGTCTGAAATTGACCACTGCATGAAAAAACTTGTTTTCGCCTGTATAGTGTCTTGCCTTAAGTGCAATAATATTTGCCCCAGTGGATCTTCCTCATTAATATTCTGTTAGATCCTAAACAGTTTTTTTTTTTTATTTTTTTTTTATTTGCTTGATAAACTGTTTGTTTTTCTCCAGGTGTGTTTGGTGATACAGATGAAGTGAAGTCAGTGTCAGTGACTGAGGGAGATTCTGTTACTCTACACACTGATGTTAAAGTACAGAGAGATAATCAGATACTGTGGATGTTTGGACCTCAAGAGAGTCGCATAGCTGAAATACACAAACAGAACATCTGTATAGATGCTAATACAATATTTGAGAAAAGACTGCAGATGGACAATCAAACTGGGTCTCTGACCATCAGAAACATCAGATCTGAACACACTGGACTTTATAAACTACAGATCATCAGCAACAGAGGAACTCCAAACAAGAAATTCAATGTTACTGTCTATGGTGAGTATTAGGAGGCCTGCCGGTGATGATCCAGACTCTGATAATTCTCAAAATTAAAATATTTTCCCCTGATTCATCTGTAATTAATAAGTGTTAAACAACAAACCAAAGTGAGAGCGAAACTTATTTTCTACACCCTGTTTTGCAAGACAGTTCTCTTATAATGCACTTTTGTTTTATATTTCCTGATGGAAGTACTTATGAATAGAAGGAAAAAAGGCAATGGTGTCAAAGTTTTAGGTACAATGATAGTTAGAAAAGCTGTAAAGCCACATTTAGAAAGAGAAAGAGAATTTAATCATTATAGTTTAGATGGATTTTTAAAGTATCATAAGTCAAAGTAAAAACAAACAAAAAACACTGTTTATATGTTCAATTGTTCTTGCCGAACAACTTTTTTTTTTTTTAATGTTTCAGCTGCTCTTCCTGTTCCTGTCATCTCCAGAGACTCTTCACAATGTTCTTCATCTGAAATATCACCAGGTCATAACTGTTCACTGCTGTGTTCAGTGATGAATGTGGGTCATGTGAGTCTCTCCTGGTACAAAGGAAATAGTTTATTGTCCAGCATCAGTGTGTCTGATCTCAGCATCAGTCTCTCTCTACCTCTGGAGGTGGAGTATCAGGACAAAAACACCTACAGCTGTGTTGTGGCTTATTCATTCACCAACCGGACTAAATATAGCAACATCACTGAACTCTGTCTGACATGTCCAGGTATCACATTCTCTCTTTTCCTCTGATCATGTTAAATGAATCAAAACTGTGTTTTTAGTCCTTGTCTATATGGGCTTTAAGGTCAGTTATATGTGTTCTTTCATCTGTAGTGTTATCTTACATATTGACAGTTCACCATTAACAAATATTATCATATACGCATGTTTGTCTACCCAATGAAGATGAGACATTTGTCTTAAATTAAAGTCTGTTGGTGGCATATTCCAATGACAATGACATATTCCATCTCAATACTTATTTTCTTTTAAAGTTTAAACTGTATTATATTCACATTACACTAATGACTGGTTTCTCTGTGAATTACAGCACTGGATGGCCGTTCACATCTCATGAGGTCAATAGCTGTTACTCTAGCTCTGCTGGTGTTAATAGCTGTAGTTGTAGGTTTGATTTACCACAGAAAGTGCAAACAACCAGAAAAAGAAGGCAAGTATTGATATGCAAAAATTAGACAAACAAAGCAAATAAACAAAAATCAGTCAAGCTGATCAATTATAGTTAGGTTTATTAAATGTCTGATTACTATTAAAACAGTTAAGGCTCATGATCAAGAGATACATTATGCTGATCCAACATTCGGTGAACATGGGTTTCAGAGTACGGTAAGATATATTGTATTACTGTATGAAGTGTGCCTTATTTCTAAGTGTAAACACCCTCGGCTTCTGCATTACTGTAGTTATTGTGAATGTGTCTGAGCACGTGCTTACATAATCACACTGCTGTGCTTCTTTCTGGTGTGATCACACCAAAAACTTTCACTCATTTCACACAACTATCGAAAATAGAGCTGTTGTTTTGTATTATTCTTTCTTTCGCTTTCAATACGACTTGTGTATTCAAACCTAATTGATTTTATTTTTGATTGGGATTTTGTTTCCTTGCAGGACATCCTTGCAGCAGATCGCACCGAGTATTCAAGTATTAGGATATGAAATTAACATCCAACAGACTTTTTATTTAAAAATGAAAAGTGGATCCTGTTGCAAAAAAAAAAAAAAATCACATCCAGGCACTCACATAGTAAGCAAAGTAAAAAGCTTTTATTCTAAGACAGGGCTACATATTAAAAAGACACCAACACGTATCAGCCCAAGCAGGCTGTCGTCAGGGTGTTAGAAAATAGAGAGTAAGAATTGGCTAAATAGATACACCTGTGACTATACATTTTCAGAATCTAACAACTAGATGTCTCTTGGGAGACTTTATTGTTACACTGTAGGTCAGTGCCATGAGTTCTTGCAGTTCACCTGACCTGACCTGACCTGATGTCACTTTGACTCCACTGGAGTTTTTCCCTTATATGTGTTTCATTACATTTTATTTAGGAGCAGCTAAAGTTAAAAATTGTTGATTAGTGAAGTAATTTTTGTAAATATGTATCTTTTTATTTCATTCCACCAAAAAGTATTATTTTATATGTTTTTGTATATTTTGTAATGCTCTAGGAGTGGGTGTCATATTTTAAATATATATTCTATGTATATTTGTGTGTGTGTGTGTGTTTTAAAATGGTTGGTGATTTGGTGTGGATTTTAAAATATATTTTATTATTATTTTATGTACTTATTCTGTAATTTAGTAATTGTGTTGTTGTTTGTTAGTGTGCTGCTATCTGTTTATTAGGCCTTTGTCCACTCCTGAAGTTGTGCTTCCCTTGGTGTTTAAAAAAAGATTTCTCATCCTTGTTCTGTAGTCTTCCTGTTTACATTGCGTCTACACCCTCATCCTGTTTCTACAAAGCACATAACCAGATGACCAGATTCCTATAATGGTGATTATTACAGCATCTCTTCAACATTCATCTTTTAACTTAAACTTTGGCACACTGGATCAGCACACTTCCATTATTATATCTGTGATCAATGAATGAGCAGCACCAGTGGTTCCATCAAATCAAAACAAAAGTTACTTTCCAGGGGGCGTATTACAGAAAGATCCTAACTTTAAAATCTTATCTTATCTGTTTGGTAACCATGGTAATTTCAGTTAGGACCACATTTAGGACAAAAGCTATTACAGAACAGCATTTCCTAAGTGCGTTATCTTATCTTAACTACAGATAGGAAGGGTGTAGAAACCTCTAACTTGACAAAAAATCCGTTAGCTTTCAAATAATTTTGAAGTTAGGACAGCTGTGGGGTTGTCCTAAAGTTAAGACCGTTTTTAGGATTTTTTGTCAAGTTAGGAGGTTTCTGTAATACCCCTTTCCTATCTGTAGTTAAGATAAGATAACGCACTTAGGAAATGCTGTTCTGTAATAGCTTTTGTCCTAAATGTGGTCCTAACTGAAATTACCATGGTTACCAAACAGATAAGATAAGATTTTAAAGTTAGGATCTTTCTGTAATACGCCCCCAGAAGATCATTTTTGTTCAAAATACCAACCCCAAACTTTTAAAACAGCAGCATACTGTAAGTACTAGCAATAATTACTAGCCAACATACTAACACTTATTAGCACAACTTACTATTAAGTAATGGCAATAGTAATAGACAACTCTTTTATTTGCTTAATTGCCAAAACCAATTTTAGCAGCATGTGGCATTTACAGATGTGAGAGTAAATTTTTGACCTTTGATTCAGTGAACAACATGAACAGTCTTTTGATAGAAACGAATTAAACTATAAATAATATTCTGTTTCTGCAAACATCACTGGAGGCTCTTGTAGGAGAATTTCCCAGAAGTCCGTACATCAAGCAACTGCCAGACTAGAGTTTTCTGCCATATTATATACAAGCCCTGAGCTAATATTAGATTTCTCTATTACCACTGATGATGAGAGGGAAAAATCAAATCAAAATCGAATCAAAACATATCGTTTCTGGGCTGTAATGTATTCTCATTTCTATAAAGAACTATGGAGGCCTTAAAGGGTTACTCGATCCCAAATTGAAAATTTTCTCATTAATCACTTACCCCCATGTCGTTCCAAACCTGTAAAAGCTTCATTTGTCTTTGGATCACAAATTAAGATATTTTTGATACATTCTGACAGCTGTCTGACCCTCCCATAGACAGCAATGGAATTAACACGATCAACGTCCAGAAACGTGGCAAGGAGATCGGCAAAATAATCCATGTGACATCAGGGGTTCAACCGTAATTTTACGAAGCAACAAGAATACTTTTTGTTTGCAAAGAAAAAAACATAACATCTTTATTCAACAGTTTGCTTTGATTTGAATGAAAACAGCGTATCCGTGTTGTGCGGCTGACACAAAACAGCTTACGCTGTTTGCGTACAGTGGATACTCTCCAAAATGTTTCTACGGTGACGTGGAGGAGACGAATTGTTGAATAGTGGTTTTTTTTTTTCTGTCAGAATGCATCAAAAATATCTTAATTTGTGTTCCAAAGACGAACAAAGCTTTTACGGGTTTGGAACGACATGGGGGTAAGTAATTGACAAATTTTTCAATTTGGGGTGGAGTAACCCTTTAAAGGGATAGTCGACAGTCATCATTTATTGACACTCACATCATTCAAATATATACGACTTATGTATTTATTTATTTATTTATTTTTTGTTAAAAAAGGAGAGTTTTCAAAGGAACTGCAATAAGTAAACAAATAAATAAGTTAGTTTTTGGTTATTTTGGTTTTATTTTATTCATTTTTATTTTTGCTATTTTATTTTGCTTTTAAATAAAAATGAGAAATGCTTGTTTGGCAACTAACTGAAATAAAATAAGCTTAGTTTTTATATTTGTACTATTTTATTTTATTTTATTTTATTTTTTTGAGTACAAGACAAAATGTTAATTGTCAGCCTTTTATCACAAAAAAGGCACACTTGCTTTGTTTCTTAACATCTTTACATTTCGACAAATGTTCTGTAATTTACCAAGGTTTAATGGTATTCTTTTGCATATATAATCATAAAAATATTCCTCTGATATATTGTTTCCTCACCTGCTGCTGATGACAGCGGCAGCATAATTCATTCTTCTCACATAAATGCGCATATTTCCCTTCAAGTTCTCTCTTTGTACCTCTGTTCACCTCCTAACTGGCACGATGTTGGCGAAGCGCTCTGTGTTTGTGCAGGTCTGTGTTCCATAATGAATGCAAATGGATGTCGTTCAATACACCGGCGCTGGACAAACAGGCCTAGCGCATACGCGACACTGATCAAAGCCTTTTGCTCGAGCTCCTGACATTTAGAGGCCAAGATTTTCATTAAGCAGAGTGATTAGACGACAGGCAGAGACACAAAGAGAGACAGAAGTGAGGAATGAAGCAGAGAGACGGGAACAGACAGCTGGGATCAGCTGCGCTGCCCTACACACAGGTGGATGTGATATTAAACACGGAGCCGTGTCCAAGATCTTGCTGAACATGCGAGAAACGCCTATGATATGACAGAGGAACCTTCCTCCAGCAAAATAAGTCCATTTAGTATCTGTCAAACTGTCTTGAGTGTTAATAAAGTAGCCGCAGTGGTAGACGTGGGCGGATCGGTCAACATCTCATATCTCACAGCACGAGTAATTCTATATAACACTAACTTGTGTATATTTCACAGCATAGCTTATTTTCATATGCTTATTTTATTTTAGAAAATTGAGTGAAATAAATCATTATAATTTGACAACACAACTCTGCATCCTGCATGCAGAGTTCAAAAATATCAGTAAAACTTTCCATCTTGAACAGTTTTTTTCCCCACAAAATAAGATTTTCAAAGTTGAAGCATTCATTAGCTTTAATGCACTTGCACTGGGGGGGAAATTGCTAGTAAATTTCTCAAATAATTATAAAGAAATGGTAAGCAACACTGAATTAAATGTGGAAATTTGATGTAAAACTAAGCTAAAATAGTAGTTTCTTGTAAAAACATGCTCCAATAATCTTAGTTTTATTTACAACTTCAAAATATAATTTTTTTATAGTGTATCAAAATAAGAAAAGCTGTCAAATGTCGAGTAGTTTTTAATTTGTATTTTTGATTTTCATTTGAATTTTTGTTAATATTAGTAGTAAAATCAAAAATGCTACAAAATGCATCATATTTTGTGATAAAGTGTGATGTGCTCAAGCAAAACAGACACTATTTTTGGAATCAGCAACACAACAGTGGTGAACAAGATGAACACAAACCAAAAGATTATTCATAACTAATGAATGAAGAAGTCTCATGTCACATCTGAGTTAAAAAAGACTGAAAACTGATCACACTTACAACACTAAAAGTTGTGGTGTTTCTTAGCAACTGAAAACAATTAAACTTATATTTTGTCAAACAAACACAAAATGAATACATTATTGCTCCTTTTTCACTATGTTTTTGGACACATTTGACTATTTTTTCATGTTTTTCCCTCCCATCAAATAACGTACAGACGTCCTGGACACTAAAATATACCATGGTATCAGCAGCCAAACAAAACTCCTACCTGTCATAATAAATAAACTGCTAAAATACTTTACAGTAGTTAAAACCAGCTGCAAAGTTCATGATTTGATTCTTGTATTGTAATCGTACAAGAAAGTCAAAAGCTGATTCACGATTTTAAGATAATAAAAAAAATAAAAAATAAAGAGAAAAAAATTGTTAGAAATGTTAACATTTATATTCATTTGCAATACAAATGGATAGAGAGATAAGTAAGGTAAGACAACAATTCATTATGCAAACAAAAGCAAGAAAGAAGACCAATCACACAATATCATCACTGACACTGAATTCTGAAAATATCATGAACTTATTTTATCAAACTTATTTTAGTTTAAGAGGTTCAGATCAAACTCTAGCCCAGCTAACAAAATTATGTTCTAGGAACGTTTTTCTAACATGAAAACATTATTTCTAATTTTATTTATTTATTTTTTTTAATGTTCAAAGCGACTAGTTTTTTAATTGTATTAAGAATGTTTCTTTTTGGTTATGTGAGCGTTACAATAAAATTGCATTCTATCATTTTGAAAATGTTCCAAGAATGTTACATTTGAATGTTCTTTTAACATTTAAAACACCCAATTTTTTTTTATATTTTAGAAACATATTTTCTTGGTTATGCAAATGTTAGAGGAACATTCCATTTGATCATTTTGAAATCATTATAAAAACTTTATTTTTTTAAACCTTCCAAACATCCATTTTTTAAATGTATTCAGAACATTTCTTCTTTGTATGCGAATGTTAGAGGAACATTCCATTTTACCAATTTAAAAATGTTATGAGAATGTTACTTCTAAGAACATGCAGATAACATCACAAGGACATTCCAAGAACATAGTTTTAAGAATGTTTCCTCTCAACATTAGGAGAACGTACATCAGATATTAATAATGCTATAGGAATGTTCCATAAACATCATTTTAAGATTGTTTTGTGCTAACATTTACATAACCTTAGTAAAGTAAAAGTTAGTGGAACTAACTTCTGGGAATGAGAATGTAGGAAAGTAATACTAAAAAAGCGAAAATAAATTGAAATAAAGAAACAAACACAGACAATACGA
Organism: Tor tambroides; assembly: GCA_021397915.2. Lineage (NCBI taxonomy): Eukaryota > Metazoa > Chordata > Actinopteri > Cypriniformes > Cyprinidae > Tor > Tor tambroides. Next base: position 22,304 of record JAFVLL020006623.1, read on the forward strand.
GGCAAATCTTGTTGATCTGAAATATCTATTTGTGATGAAGCTGGTGTAACGCTATGTAACTCTTCCCAGATGACCTCTGTGTTGTCAGGCAGCGATTTACCCGTTGAACGCTCACCACGCAAACAACGGCCCGTTGAGAGCCCAAATGAGCTCATGAGAGGAGCAACAATCAGACATGTGTGATTAATCAACCGAATGATTTATCTGAGGACAAAGCCTTACTTTACCAGTATGTATATGTGTGTGTGTGTGTGTGTTTTCCAGCGCTATTTCCCAATACGTGTAGCTTAAATGTTTGTGCTTTGACTTTCATTGGGTTTGTCTGTTTGGTTTTGGCCGGAGTCGGGAAATCTAATCTCATGATTTGGGAGTTGCATGATCCGCGTTTTGTGGAATGTTCTCACACATCCATGAGCCTGATGTGACATTGATATACTGTAGAGTGGGGAGTGATTTAACTTATTTTGTTTGAATGTCTGCGTTTAGTTTGCTCTAAGTGTCTCAAACTTTGATATAATATTCCCACATGTGTCTGCTTCAAATTAAGCGTGCTCTGAAATCAACGATTACCCTAAAACTGTGTAAATGCACGTCAAGTACAACTAATGCTGTTGGTTTTTGTTTTATAAATCTTTATACTTTGAACTCCGAAGGCTGATGCTCATGTTTGGGTGATTTCACTCCTGTAGCTCATTTCTGAACGTCCATGTAAATGACAGGATTATAGAAACGATACGAAAAGCACTGAATAAACAGGTGCCAAATAAGATGAACTTTTCACAAACTTATGTTCAGAACTACATTTGGTCACTTACGTCGCACTTAAAACTGTGTAAATGTCATTGCATTACATCATAAAACAATTACACCAAATGTCATGTCTGCATGCAAAAGATGCTACTCTCTCACTCAGCAATCATTTCATCTTTTATAGCTGTAAACTGGTTAAAAGTAGTTTTGCAACTACTTTGGCAAAGCTGGTTTAGTTGATTGACCACACAGTGTCCAAAGCTGGCAAGTGCCAAAAACTCATCAAAATTAGACCGGCTTACAAAAGGTGCTTTCACACTGGAGGAACCTTTTCATAGTTCCTGTTTCGTGTGCGTTTGGCCAATCAGCGTACACTTTTGTCAGTGGTAGTTAGAACTGTTTTAGACCCTACTCTGAAATAGGAGCTAATTTAGTTCCCCCAAAAGGAGTTCCTGGAACTAGTGTAAACACGTTCCTAGTTCCTGCGGTGCAAATGCGCCAAAAAGCAGGTACTTCCGCCAATAGTTCTAGGAACTCTGAAAAGGTTCCTCCAGTGTGAAACACCCGCTGCACTGCATTTTTAGAAAGCCATGTAAAAATAAAGAAATTGGTTCTGTAGGAACCACCCTGCTGGCTAGTTCCTAGAATTGAGTTCCTAGAACTACGCAGTGCAAAAGTTTTGGTGACATCACATTAACTATGACCAAAAATACTTGAGCTATCTTTCATTTCAAACAAAAACCACTTGCTTTGGTATTTTGCATTATATTTACACGAGTAAATCTTTTTAAACCTATTTATATATGTTCTCTGAACATTCAAACTGACAGTTTTTTTAATATTTAAAAAATGTTTTTTATTGGTTATATGACAACATTCCAACTTATTATTTTATGGGGATGTTACTTTTGTATAATTTCCAAACCATCTGATGACGTAAAAACATGAGACGAACATCCAACTGAACTGTTTTAAAAAAACTTTGCATGAATGATGTATAAATAATGTTTTTGTGCTAACATTTTGAAAAAGTTATTAAACACCAGATGACTTTGAACGAATGTTCTATAATGGTACTGGAAGAATGTTTGTTCATAACCTTACGTTAACCAGCTAAAATAGACCAGCTGACACATCTTACTGGTCAGCTGAGACCAAGCAACCACCTTAGGCTGGCTGAAGCAGGACGTTTTGTCCGTTCATGGCCCATCACGTTCATTGTGAATAAAAGGGACTGAACTGTTTTTCATTCAAACAAAATGCACTTGTTTTGGTATGGTGTATTATATTTAGACTTAAACACTGGAATTGTAGTTGTTGTCTTAAAATTGTTCATTTTTGATCTATTTAAACGTATAATGAATTATTATAATGGCAGATTGCATGGATATCATGTGAAAATGAAAACTGAAATGGTCTAGACTGAGACTTCTTCCACTTATCCCAGTACAACTTTATGCATGCAAAAATATGCATGTTTAACAGTTAAACACACAAATGAAGCCCATGCAATATCAGCTCAATAACATCTTTATGTGCCTTTCTGTGAATGTAAGCTGTTTAGACGGATTAGTTGATCAGTCACTTGGTCTCCAAGCCTGGCATGTGCCAAAACCCATCAAACCTGGTTTACGCAGGACTTTTGTCCAATCATGAGTCATTTTTGCTTAATGATTTTAGTGCATGTGTGAAGTCAGTTCTTCTCATGTTCATCACATTCACTATTAACAAAATTGCATGAGACTTCAGTGTCAAAAAACCTTTTTGGTCTCGCTTTATATCCAGCCTAAACTGTAAAAAATGATATTTTGAAGTTGTAAATAAAGATCACTGGAGTATGTTTTACAAGGAAATACTATTTCAGTCTTTCTACTGTAATCTCATTCCTTCGCAATTATGAACGAAATATACCAGCAATTTCTGAGTGAAAATTGTTTCGAATTGAATCCCACACCAATGTTTTGTTTTTTTTCAGTGGACGCCACACACACACACAGACAGGTTCAACAGGTACTGCAGTCTCCGAATCAGCAAGTATCTCACAGCACTACATCTTCAGATTACTTACACAAGAAAAACCTACTGAATTTAAGGCCATTGCTTTTGTCAGCACTGAACTGATTTGAAATTGCATTGCATATGTATTCTTGCATACGCAATTGCATGCTATTATATTATGGCTCACTGATACAACAGCAGGAATACATATATATACTGTACACAGACGTGCACCAACATCAACAGCAGACATTCATGCCAGATGCTCAAGGGGATTGAGCCCTTGGAGAACAACCATAAGACAACATGCTCACAGGTGAGACCACAGGGAAAAGACAAAATAATCTTATTTTAGAAATGCACACAACCTGCAGCTCCATTTCAGTGCTTCTGCAGCCGAAGTCCACAATATTTGAGCGTTCCTGCATTATTCACCACCAAACTTTTGCCAAAATCAATGTGCATGTTTAATTTATTTGAAAAGGACTTCACAAAAATCAAACATCCTCATCACAAGCATACAACATCCGGCTACGCCTGCCGGTAGAACGAGCAACAAATGTCATTTTAAGCCAAATGCAACTGTACTGTGGGATCAAACACATTATGACTGCATTATCTCATCCTTTCAAACCTTCGCTCGTCTTCTGCATTATGTCCCTACCGCGGTAATCTGCTTTTACTAGGTGAAGCCCTCAAATGTGATTACTTCACAACAGATAACAAAAAGAAAAAAAGCCTATCTATGCCACAGCATGGAGTATGAATTAAAGCTACACTATGGCCTTAAGGACTCCATAAATCCAATGCTAAACTGGGGCTCATCCTACTGAGTGAGTAGGGCCACCTACTGGGGCTGTTGATATTGCACGAGTGGGCTTTAATTGGAGGCAGAGCAGCAAAACTCAAAAACAAAAAAAGAGTTGATAAGTTGCATCATCATAATGCACAGATTTACTAACAACTGATCATTTTTGTGAGTGTGGGATGATGCAAAATTGTGTTTTTCTTGAGGTGAAAAAGTTGCATAAACTGTGAAGTTGATGGCTGACGGTATGTTACCGAAGAAAACCTGTAGGTCTGTCTTTCTTGTGTGGTTTTCAGTAACATCTTCAGTCAATTTCAGAAGAAAATCTTGGTTTTACTCATTTGGGTCTGTATTAATTTTACAAGATTTCAACACTGTGAACATGCAGAAAGTTTTACAAAAGTTGAATAAATGGACCTCAAAATGATATTTACATTATCATCATCTTTTTAAGCTAAATGCAAATGTAGTTTGGCCTCAAAATTGAGCTATATATAAGGATTTGCAATGACTGTTTAAATAATTATGCAAAATATAAGTTTTTAAGTTGATATGGGAAAGATTGAGACTTTCTCAGCTTCTTCAAGCCGTGCATACTCAAAGATGCATAGTGTTTAACAAGTAAACACACAAATTATGCCAAATATCAGCTCAATAACATGCATTTCTGTGAATGTAATAGATAAATGACCTCATGCTGTCTACATATCCATAAATACCGTGGACAACTGTGGTAGGAAAAGTTTTCAAAGATCAAGTCACCAAATCCCGGAATTATTGAGCTCAGATTTTCTCATTCATTACATGTAAATCATCCGCAAATCACCATTGATCAAGCCCATTGATGATCAATAGGACTTTAAGGCAACCCTTCTGCATGAGCACGAGCTGTTCTCCGCCCGAGTCTAACTGAAATGTAAGCAGAAATGCGCTTTTCGCCAGAGTTTGTGATGTGGGCACGATGTTGGCACCTTGTCCTCACCTGGTATCTCCTGATGTGGCACATTATGGAGACTGAAGCCTTTGGTCGTGAACGCCTGGCGCACATCGCTGCAGCTGCGCGACTTTACATCTCCAGCACATGACAGCGACAATAGCAGCGATAAAGAAGTGAAAACCACGACAGGTGTCTTCAACATCCCTCCTGTGCGCAAATCCAGCCGATGCGTAAAAGCGCAAAACCCGCAAGACGCGCTCAGCGCACCGGCGTCTCCAGCTGCAGGTGGACAAATGTTTCAATCATTCAATCGCTCATCAATGATCAATCACGCTTTCTGTCGCATCCAGCTCATAGCAGAATTCTCCGACGGATCCGCTGGAAATGAAAGCGCGTGTGATCAGAACAGCGAAACCTCCAGAATAGATCCGGAGCGGCGCGCTCTCAACTTCTGCTGTGTGTTTCTATCAGCGGAGAGTAAGTAGCAATCCCCCCTCTCTCTCTGCTCTCTCCCTCTCTCACACACATACACCAACACAGACAAACCGCACAACCCAGTGGTGAGTGTGAGAACATGGGAAAACACGGACTGGATGAAGACTCATGGAGTTTTGCTTTAGGAGATGCTGAAGCAAAAACTATAGCACATTTTACTGAAATAATATTAAATACATAATACTATAGAATAAAAAATACAATAAAATACATTTAATCAACTTATAAAAATATTATTTAAAAATGTTTATTAAAATTAATAAATATGAATGATTTTAATGCCAATTTGTCAAATTTTTATTGAAAATATATGCAAATATATATATATATATATATATATATATGCATGAGTTTATTGTTTTAAGTGTTTGCGCTTTTTTCATTTTATTTTCATTTAAATATTAAAAATGAAATAAATTAAAAATGTAAATATTAAATAACAGCAAATTATATATTTTACAATAATATTATATTATAAAATTAAAAAATATAAAATAAACATTAATAGATTTAATCATCATTTTAATGATCATTTTGTCTTTTTATATGAATATATATATCAAGAAAGAAAGAAAGAAAGAAAGAAAGAAAGAAAGGTGTCTCCCTCTCTCACAGATAAACCGCACAGCCCAGTGGCCAGTATCAGAACAGAGAAAACACGGACAGGATTCATTAAGGCTCATGGAGTTTTACATCGGGAGTTCCTGGATCTGGAATCTCAAAGATCAAGCTGTCAGCATCTGATCTATTCGTCATGCTTTGCCCTTTTCTTATGCAATTCAAAGGATTTTGTATGAGAAAATGTGCGCTAGATTGGCATGACAATAACTGATGGGGTGTATGGCCAAGGCAGTGCAAAATCACTAAAACAACAAAGTAACAGTGAAAACAGTAAAAAAGAAGTATAAAAAATAATACAAATATAAAATCTAGATTCAAATTAGCGGGTAAAAAAAGTGATTTTAATGAATTAAAAATCATTAAAATTCTTCATTCACTTTCATTCATTCATTCACATGCTTTTTCATGAAAACTATTAATATAATTATGTATGACATCAACAAGACTAAACCTTTTTACTTTATTGTACTGCATCCAATTCTTAACTTACTGTATTTAGTTATGTATTGGATGAATGTTGTGCAGTAGTGATACTGTATTGTTTGGTCGAAGTATTTCTGTCTTAATTGCCTTAATCTGCTTCAATTAAAATACATTTTAATTCTCTCTCTCTCTCAAGATCCCTTTCTTTCTCAATAGAAAGAATGAAAGAAAGATATAAAGGCATATTCTGCATGCATGTATGAGTTCAGGATCAGGAGCTGTATTTGTCAGCGTGTCGTTGAGCCTGCAGGACTCTCTCCCGACTGACTCACTACAGCAGGATCCTCGCAAATGAGGGTTTGACTTTCCCAGGTCACTTTCTCATGAATGGTTAAACTGCTGAGGGCATCAGAAAGTTCACCTTTTCCAGTTTATTTAGCTCTGATTCATATTTATTCAATGCATATGTGAGTGTGTTTTATACCAATGTCCCTAAAATACCATGCATATTTTTTTCTTGCATATAAATGCTCAATCCCAATAAATGCTGAATGCATCTGGTCTTTTTGAAATGGAATTTATTGAAATATTCCAGCATATGAGCTTTCCATATATGTCAGTATGACTCTGCTGTCAATCAAATGATGAAAATTGGCAAATATCAAAATGCCGACTATTAAAAGAAACATTATGCAATGATAAATACTAAAAACAGTAGTATATGCACCATTTCTAAAATGATAACTGAATAAGAACTTTTAATTCAGTTTACCATTTTTAATTAAACTGCAAACTGTGCACAGAATTCATGCTATATAAAGGGCTAGGTATTGCTAACTACCTCAGATTAGTACATGTTACATTTTAAGTTATATTATAATTGATTTATAGTGCCAAACGTAAGGGAAATCCAGTGTGTCAGTGGGAGCGATTCTTATTTTAATATAACAAATTGTTGCAACATAAACAGCAGGAAATTAAATAAATGAACACAAAAAAAAAAAAAAAAAGCTGCCTGACATGTTGATGCAATATTGCGAGGGGGAAAAATCACAATATATAGGGGAAAATGTGAAGGAAAAAAACCCTGAAATTTAATTAGATAAACTGATGTACAATAAATGTATAAAATCACAATTAATTACAAAGAAACGGCAAGAAAACACTGAATTAACATGAAATTCTTAAGTAGAAAGACTGAAACAGTATTTATTTGTAAAATGTACTACAATAAAGACTATTTTGTTTACAATGCTGAAAAACTGACATTTTCTTGTAAAGCTCCAATATTTTTTGTTTTGTTTGCAACTTCAAAAGATGTAAAATTGTAAATTACTTGCAAAAAAAAATAAAAATTCACTCTTTGAAAATAATTACAAAGAATTGGCAATTAAAAAAATTGAATTAAAAATGAAATTTTGAAGTATAAAACCTGAAAAGGTATTTTCAGTTACTTGAAATATTTGTTTTGTTTACGACTTGGATTTTTTTTTCAGTGCATGTCCACTGTGAAAACTGTATGAGCAGTACAATGTTTCAAACACACTGCGATCATCCATATTGTAATGTACAATGAAATAAGAAATAGATGTTGAAGACTGATCCAAATACACACATCAGTGCATTGTCCTTGTGATAAGCATCATGTACTGAAGCAGCAGCAGCAGCAGCAGCAGTGAGGGCCTGAAAGCCATCAGCCGCGCTCAGCATCCTGAAGATGGATTACTCTAGTGTTTCACCACATAGAAGGTCAGTGGTTTTCCTGTGACTGCAGGTGCTCTGTGTGTGTGTGTGTGTGTGTAACAGGAAGTAGTGCTCTGTTCTGCCTGTTGTCTCAGCAACACGTGTCTCCTCTGAGACTGGCCTCGGCCGCTCAGAAAACTCACAGGCCGAGAATGAAATCAGTCGACTCGTATCCTGCGGCAGGATTGAGTTTCTCAACTTGTGGTGCAAATTATTTATTGATGGCTAAGAGTGAGCCAAATGACGCTGGCCAGATTCAAACCTGCATCCATAAACCACTGCACCACATCTCTGACACATGAAAACACAGTTAAAAACCCAGCTGACTTATTACAAAACAAAAGCTTTTACATATAGCACTTAAAGATGAAATCATTCAAATGCCCTCAGGGTATAAGAGGTTAATTGCAAATTTTATATCTCAGATTTGTGACTTTATCCTCATAATTGTGACTTTAAATCACCCGACGTATTCATTTTTTGTTTGTTGGAATCTTTGTTTGTTTGTTGGAAATGGGCTTCCACACTCATTTGTACAAACAAACAAATAAAAATAAATAAATAAATAGACCAAAAATCTAATAGAAACAAAACTGAAACTGTTTATAAAGTTTTGATTTATAAAATAAATTTTTCAACCTCAAAATAACTTGTATCAAATAAATTAATTAATTAATTAATTAATTAATTAATTAATTAATTAAAAAATTCCGTAAATCGAATAAAGCTGAAATAAAATAACAAATATAAATATCAGATGGGAAACTTAAATTTAAAATGTTTTAAATGTTGTCTTGACAACTAATTGAAATGAGTGTACATTGAAGCACCAAAATGACTAAAAATAGACTGATTAATTTGTATTCATTGACATTCGACTTCCAGTTTTTCATACTGGAATCATTACGATCCGTCACTACACTCACAAAAACACTATTCAGTGGCTTTAAATATCAACTGATACCTATACTAGCTTAATCAAATCTTAATAAAAAATCTTAATAAAATCTGAATACTGTAAGTGATTGTTTGAGTTGGCCATTAAAAGAATCCAACAAAATCCATTTTTTATTAATAAATTAATTGATTGATTTTTATTTTATTTTATTTTATTTTATTTTATTTTAAATTAAAGACTGTATAGTCTACAGATTCCATCTGGATGCTACATTTTCCTAGAATCATATTAACCCTATTTCTCAAAAGTACAAAAGTGTAAAAATATTTCACCAAAATAAATGATAACTTCATAGTTCAACTTTTAGAGTGTAAAAAAGTCCAGGTATATTTAGTGGTAAAGGACGCAGTTTGACCACCATGAGTTCTGAAATCTCCAACAACTTCTGCTGGATCGATGAGACTCAATAAACACTAGTGCTTTCTTTCCTTCTTCACACTGTTTCTCCAGCTTGTTCCTGTTTGAACACACACACACACACACAAGCAGCAGTCAGAGAATGTATGTTTGATCCGGCTGAAATGAGTCCACTCTGCAAACGGCGGCTGTGAATGGCTGCCTTTGATGTTTCATTCATCTAAGTGGAAAAAGTCCAAACACTGCAAATCCCACCAGACACAATAGCCCGATATTTTGTCAGGTCTTCTTTTTACTTTTCCATTCCAGGTGCACAATCTTGTGAGGATCTGAAAAAGCTTTTTGAAATTTGCGATGCTGTCGGTTTAACCTTTCTGTTCCTGTGCTGGTGAAGTGGCTAAAGCTCAAGACTCCAGTCAAACAAAACTCTTAAATGAAAGCTGCACTCCATGAGGTTTTATTTACATCTCACTGGCTCTTCTTCATCTTTCTTGGACTTTATACTGACACTTCTCATCAAGCCCACACAAAATACACACAACTTTGTAGAAAGCATACCCATTTCCACAGAACTGAAGTGGTTGCTGTTTAAAAGCTTGTAAAACTCGCATTTATTAAGCATTTTGGCTGAATTATGCTTTCAGATACCAATAAGCTCCATTTCATGTATTTTAGTACATTTAAGTCTATTCTGCAGAACAGCGTTATTATCATTAACTATAATAATTAATAATAATAATGATAACAACAACAACAACAATAATAACAACAACAACATTTTTTTTATTATTTGAGATATTAACGGTTAACATTACCTAAAGTTTTGTTTATTTATTTATTCACTTATTTATTGTTTGGTTGGTTGGTTGGTTTATTTATTGTTTGGTTTATTTATTCATTTTATGTATCTCAAATTCTTTTGAAAGAAATTAAATTTTGAAAGATTTTAGCATTGTTACATAATTGTTGCAATGTAAATAATTAAAAATAAATGAAATAAAAAACCCTGTTCTTTTAAACACTATATTTATCAAAGAATCCTGAAAAATGTATCACATTTTCCACAAGCAATAATATAAAAAATAACAAAAAATATAAAATACATTTTATTAAACATTTTTAAAAAATCTAATAAAATTTGTAATTACCATATTTTTAATTATTTTAACTACAGTTAAAAATAATAAAAAAATATATATATAATTAAAATATAAATAAAACCTAATTCAAAATATTAAAACCTACAATGGTATATTAATGATAAATAAATAAATAAATAAATCCTACAGATTATATTTGAATGCAAGTTTTTTTTTAGTCATACTGATGACATTTCTTTCTTCTCCTATTCTTTTTTTTTTTTTTTAGGTTTATTAAACCTACTAAAGTGTACCTTTTCTATAACCTTTTATACCTATTTAGTTTATAAAAACTATTAATTGTACCTTGAATAAAAAAGCCTTAACAATAATTATAAGGTTTTCATAGTAATTTAGCAAGCAACTGTCCCTGACGTCAAAGGCAGCAGACAGGAAAAATATAAGTCCATTTCATGCTTTTACAGCATCCAATAAAAATCGATCACTGGCAAAACATCTACTATAATACTGTGAAATATTTGTGACTTGCAGGTTGCTGAAAACATTTTACATTGTCAGAATATACAGCCACTTTTGAATTTCCGCCACCATGGATACTTTTCCTCCTATAATGGTGTATTTACAGCATCTTATAACATATTGCTGATTTTTGCAAAACTAACCCTTTAGATGCACTGAGCATGAAAGCATCTGCTGGAAAACTTGCTAACTCAACCCAAGATTAAGCAGTCAAACTAATAAACAGCATCAGGCTTCCACACAGTCAAGGACGCCCTCCATGATGCTCTGTCACCACTTGTTCTCCAGCGAAGAAATAAGAGCACAGAAAAAAATGAGAAAACAACCCTCGCGGAGCATCTTGTGCTCCTCGCCCTGTAAGAAATAAATCACATAACCGGATCAACAGGAGGTGGCCGCTGTTCTGCCAGAGCTGCTGGATGCATACAAATGCTGCATCCCGACGGCAACGGCTCCCAAACGCCACTAATGATGCTTCAGTAATGGTCTGGAGAACAAAGATAAAATAAAGCGACACGGAGGAAACATGCAGCACACTTTGATGTGCATTTATTTGCTTTTAGCCTCAGGAATGTTTACATGAGGTTGCAACCCTGCTAATAGTCTTGTTGTTCTGTTCTTTCCTGACGTAAAATAGCACCTTTCTCGACTCACTTCTGTGAAAACCAAATATGCTTTGTGGAGATAAAGAACTAACTATCGTATCTCGCTCTCCAGATATTTATTAGTTGATCACAACTAGCAGCCCTCGGTCATGATGATTTTCCAGTGTGTTACGCTGAGGGCTTTGTTAACTAAGCAGAAGTCAGCAATATTTCCTATCTGTTCTTATTAGCCAAGCCGTACTACAGGGGCTTTGCTCTGTTTAAAGGTAAAACATGCTCACTTTTTAATGTTGAAAGCTAGTAATTGCTCAGCTAGTAATGCATAATACATTATTATGTTAGACAAAAACAGTCAAAATACAGTGCATTTAAAATCAGGGAATAGACAATGAATAGAACCAAGAAAAATAAATAAATAAATAAATAAATAAAATTGTTTTATTCATCAAGGATGCATTTAATTGATGACAGTTTAGACATTTATGATGTTACAAAAGATTTTTCAAATAAATGCTGTTCTTTTCAACTTTATATTCATCAAAGAATCCTGAAAAATGAATTGCATCCTGGTTTCAAAAAAACATGAAAATTATGCTTTGATCACAGAAATAAATAAAATGTTAAAATCCAAACAGTTATTTTGGATTGTAATAATATGTAAAATATTAGTGATATTACTGTATTTTTGATCAAATAAATGTAGTCTTGGTGAGCAATATATATATATATATATATTTTTTTTTTTTAACATTAAAAAAATCATCAAATACAAACAACAACCTTTTGAACTATAGATGTATAAATGACTTTGTTGGTTGTAAAAAAGGTAACTGAATTTTTATCTTGCAATTCTGTCTTTTTTCTCATAAACAACTTATTTTTTATCTTGCAATTCTGAGAAGAAAACGTCTCAGGTTATGTATGTAACCATGGTTCCCTGAGTAGGGAACAAGACACTGCGTCCTCTAGGGGTCGCTTTGGGGAACGCCATCAGCATGACCCGTGTCTGAAGCATACATGCAAAAACCACAACACGTTGGCCGGTGACAGCCTATGACATCATTACTGGCATGACCACAGCATAAAGGGGCGCCGGGAGAATACGTCATCCACTTCTTCGTCTGAAGCTTGCGTCCGAAGCATGGCACAAAGCCTAGAGGATGCGGTGTCTCGTTCCCTACTCAGGGAACCGTGGTTACATACGTAACCTGAGACGTTCCCTTTCCGCTTTGGGGAACGGAATACCCACGCCATCATGCTGAGGGGAGTGCATGCCAGCACAAAGGCGAGCACTAAGTACCAACTCTACCAAGCTAAGGGAGTAGCCCCTGGGATGGTTTGACGGCTGTCAGTGACATTATCCCCTTCGGCCAAAGGCCTGAGCTGCATACCCCAAAAAATTTACCTGTTAGGGGCCGGATGTCCAGGACCCAAGGTAGAGCTCGAAGGCTTGGAATCAGAAGAAGAGATTACGGTCAAGCGCCTAGGATAGTAACTAGGTCTTGGCCTGTCACCCAGGGGCGACTGCTTGCTCCGCATGAGCTCGCTGAAGGAACTGTCTCAACAGATCCTTGGTAGCAACACCCTGTTCAAGTCAGTATCACTGGGGATACATAGGTAGAGTGGGACCCAAGGTGAAACCGACTGACAGACTCAAAGAAAGAGCACGAGGCCGCAGCGCATAACCCCTACCGTACAGGATATTAGAAAGAACGCAAAATGCTTGATGTGCATCCTTACCACAGCGTGGACTTTAGAAAGTGCACAGAGACTTAGCGTGCGCACTTACCATAACATGGTTTTAGGAACACCGTTGCTAAGGGGTCATAGGGGCTGCTTACTAGACATGCCCAGAGACCCCATGTGACTGTGGCACTCTGAGAGAGCAGTCCATATCATACACTGAGTGCACATAGATGGAAATGGCGCATCTCATAGAACAGTCCATCATATGAGGGGTCACCAACTCATCATCATGGTCACAAGCCTGGTCTGGCTAGCAGTAACTTACATAGCTGAAGGAGCATAGCACCCAGCTCTCAACTGAGAGGGGGAGACAGATGCTCGACCTACAGCGTGCTCGCAAATACCCTGAAGGGCAAGCATACTGCAAGCTTAACCATTAACGCACCGTATCAGGGAGGCAGAGGAAGGAACCTAGTAGCCTGACGTTGCTGGTTCAAGGAAACCCTCGCGCTCAGAAGGGGCGGCATGCTCATGGGTGATCCCCTAGGGTGGGGAGAGCACTGCTAAGCTCATTCAGCAAAGCAAGCAACTTAACAGGGAGGCAGAGAGAGGCCTAACAACCTGAAGTTGCTGACTCACAGAGCTCTGGGGAGCGGAGAACTCAACTCTCAGGATGAGAGGGAAACTCTACACACTCAGGGAGGGGCAGCGTGCTCGTAAGAGACCCTCGGCATGAGAGGAGCACTGCCGAACTCACCATGAGAGCAGCCTGAGGGGGAGAGCGGAGAAAGGGCCTGACCCCTTGGCATGGCTGCACGGTGGATCCCACAGAGCAGAGAATCCAACTCTCAGGATGAGAGAGAAACTCAGATGCTCAGAAGGGAGCGGCATGCTCATAGGTGACCCTCTATGGTGAGGGGAGCAATGCTAGCTCGACCAAAAAACAGCCTACCAGGGAGGCAGAAGGTGGCCCAACAACCTGGCATGACTGCTAGCTGGAGCTCTAGAGCGCAGAGCCCCAACTCTTGAATAGGAGAGGAACTCAGATTCTCAGTTTGGAAACGGTGTGCTCATAGGTGACCCTCTAGGTGAGGGGAGCAGTACTAAGCCCACACAGAGAAAAGAGCAACTCAACAGGGAGGCAGAGAGAGGCCTAACCACCTGCGGTTGCTTCTAAATAGAGCTCCCAGGCGTAGAGGACCCAGAAGGGGGGACACCTCAAGCACTTGGCTGAGGGCAACACTCAAGCCAACCCTCAGGTCAATACACTCAATAGAAGTGAGTGATAAACGGCCCAGGGGCAGGTTCCTAACTCC
>JAFVLL020006624.1:0-41221 GCA_021397915.2 Tor tambroides
ATAAATTAAAAAAAAAAAAAAAAAAAAAATATATATATATATATATATATATATATATATATAAGGCATTACAATTTAAGTTGAAACGGCATATTTGCGATTTTCGCAAGACAATCATTTAGCTAATTTAACATATTGCTAAATATGTAATTACATTTTTAAATCGGCATAAAAACAAAAATCTCATACTTTAAAATGTATTATATTGTATCGTTAATATTTTTTCAGTATATAATGTAAAATAACTTACATTTAACTAATTAACAGATAATAGTGTTAAATTCTTTTCTCTCTATTTTTTTGTTAAACATTTTTATTGTGTAGGCCATCTACTTTTGTTTTTGTTATTTATTTATGATAAATGCTACATTAACAAAATGGAAGCTGTGCTTTCCATTTAAAAGACAAAACAATGTTAACTTATGGGATATAAGTGAGTATATTTTACAGGTAAGGGTGATTCATTAGCCAATTAATTTTATTGATATAAAAATATATTTAAAAAAAAAAAAGTAAAAATGTGTATACAACATTCAAAATTTTACTGTAAAATTTCATGTATTGATTTATTAAACATGAACATTCTGCTATATATAAGTTAAAACCTACAACTAACAAATTAACAGTTATTGAATTTACAGTGTAGTTTCTCTTCAGACACAAGCTTTACTTGCTCTAACAGCTAAAATGAGCATGTGTATAAAAACACGTCCAATATTCTCTGACGTCTACAGGTTCCCCCGTGTGGTGTGTCGGTTGTGTATATATGGCTGTAATCGCTCTGCTGTAATAAATGTGCTGTGGAGCAGACACTTCATTAGTCAGCTGTACAGAGCTGAGTCACGGCGGCCTGATCAAGTACTCTCATAATCAGCTTCTGAGGTGGCTATGGCACAGCACACGTGTACACACACACACACACAAACCAGAAATATCCCGACATGATCAAATTGGAACAAGGGGAAATGGCGAGAAAGGGCCTAGTAACCAAAAGAGACGACAGGAGAGTGAATTAAAGCCTAATGTGGCTGCTAACAGGAAGTAGCGTTGACAGCTCAGGATTAAACAGAGTTGTGCTGAGGGGTTTTGGGAGACAAAACCAAAACCGTGAGACATAGAAAGCCAGGGAGTTTGAGAGAAGGTCAGAGGTCAAGGATCCAATTAACACCAGGCTCTCGGCGCTGAGATGGGTTAAAATATCTCAAACCATCAGCGCATTTTAACACCAGACACCTCTATGGCAACCGCAATCTAAATAAAACAACAGCCGAGGACCAGAGGGACAACACCGCATTTCACAATTCACATTTCGAAAGACTTTCACAGAGACCCACGGCTTTTATTTGGAGACGTTCCGCTTTTTTGTGCACACAGAACATTTGTTTGTTGCGTGATGGGGCTTCTCCTTCGTTTTCAGATGAAGTTTTGATGGCAGGATGAAAGGAGTGGAAGCAGCTGATGTCTTGTAACTTCTCCAAACATTGAAATGAGAAGGAAATAGGTGGCTTTCTTGCTTTCGATTAAACAAGCACATTTTATTTTATCTCAAGAACCCCACAAAATGATTGTACATTCCAGACTGGATGTAAGCAGTGAAAAAAGAGAAGAAACTATATTTTTGCATTTTCTGAGGAAAATGTAATTGGATGTTCTAAATGGTTGCTAAGTCATTTCTATGCAGTCGTTAGGGCGTTTCCAGGTGGTTGCTAGGGTGTTTTGTGAGGTTACTTACTGTCACAAATCAAAAGAACCCACATTTAAGTCTCTATGATCTTCTGCTGTCTATATATGGCTGAAGTCCCCCTTCAATGTAAATCTAAGTGGTTTTTTCCTGTAGTTTTTCAGATTTTTTTAACTAATATGCTTAAATAGCTTGAGAGAAACACAATGTCATTCATTAGCTAATTTAAACATATTGCTAAAAATGTAATAAAATATTTAAAGAAACACAAAAACAATCTGATTTACTTTAAAATGTAATATATTGTTTTGCTAAAATAATATAAATAATATATATTGTTTTCACTATTTATGGCTCAAGTCCCTCCTTCAACAGTCAACAGTCAAAATCTGTAATTTTACAAAAAAATTACTTTTATTATTATTTTTTTTAATTTTTTACCCCAAACCAGTCTGTGCTTAAGTAACTTGTGGAAAAAACATAAGCAGGGTCATTCATTAGCTAATATCAATATATTACTAAAATGTAATATTTTTCAAGAAATAATAAAAAAAACCTTAAATATTAGCACATATACATTAGTTGATTATAAGTTTAATATACTGTCTTGCTAAAATTAATATAATTTTTCACTATGTATGGCTCAAGCCCCTGCTAGTTTTTCCTGTAAATTTATTGAGGAATAATTCATATGTTTTTTTAAAGCTTAACTAGTTTGGGGGTGAGGGACATGCAAAAACAAAAGTAGAATGAAATAAAGGAAAGCATTTTCAAACACCTCAACAATGTGAAACCAATAGCAAAAGATTTCAGACCATGTTTAGGCCACTTTACGTTTTGTTGGCGAAATAATTCTTATTAATAATATACTGAATGTTAATGCTTAATTTGTCACCAGAACAACTTGGTTCACAAAAGTACACCAAAATGTACTTCAATCCTTCACAGCCTCAAGTTTACGTCATATATAATCAATAGATAGTCAAACGTAGCAGTAAAGTTTTCTTTACGCCCCCCTCCCCCCCAGAGCCATGTGGAGCACTTTTTATGATGGATGGACACACTTTTTTGGGCTTCAAAATCTCGACCCCCATTCACTGCCATTATAAAGCATGGAAGATCCAGGGCATTTTTTTAATATAGCTCCGATTATATTCGTCTGAAAGAAGAAAGTCACATACGCCTAGGATGGCTTGAGAGTGAGTAAATCATGGGGTAATTTTCATTTTTGGGTGAACTATCTCTTTAAGTATGATGATGTTTTTAAAGTGTGCAGAGCAGAATCAGTTTGGATCACTAGCTCTGACTGACTGTGTGGTATTGCGTGATTGGCTTTGTGTTATAAAGAGTGGACGAAAAAGGAAAACGCTGATTTTAAAAAAATTCATTCAGCATTTTTCTTGACGGAGCGAGTGAATGATTGTGACATCCAGTAAAACTACACGTGCGAAAGTGGAAAATACCATCCCCACCCAAACACACTCACACACACAGTTCAAGATTGCTTGCTCTGTGACCCACAAAAGTTTCTGATTCTTACACTTTTTGTCATCAAGATAATGAAATGAACACAACTTTTATGAATTTTGAGGCCTAAATACAATCGGCGGAAGTAGAAAGCTTAATGTAGGTTATAAACAAACTAGGCCTACACCACAATCACATGACTTAGTCTTTTCAAAAAACATTATTCCTGAAAGTTTGGGTTAGAATAGATTGTAAGAGTGTGATTATAAACACAGTGAGGCTATGAAGCAGATTAATGAGTAGATGAGTTTCGGCATAATAATGTTTAATGTCCTCTGTAGTAACGTTTAGCCACTTGTTAGCAACTGCCTTTTTAGTAAGTAAAACCTACTGATGTTTTATGTTGTAGAATAAAACATGAAAATATCTTGAACTCGTGTTTACCATAAACTTTAACCAAAAACCCATTGACTTCAGGACAATGGAACTGGTAGTGCTAAAATGCTAACTGCTTTCCAGGTTTTGGCCTATAAAAATACATAATCCCTGCAGCACTGCTACATTAAATATTAGCTTAGCATCAAAACTAGAGGGGATTTGAACATGTCTATGAGAGGTTCTTGCTAATTTAGCTTCAACTGTCTGTATGTGTGTGTGTGTGTGTGTGTATTTTCAGTGCTGTCAGTCATAGTGAAACAACACATACCTCACAGCAGATGCTTGAGTGGGGCCGTGATCTCTCTTGCTCACACACCTTGACAGTCATGGTGCAGTTGAGAGGTCTTTGACTCTAGCTGGGTGGGATTCCCTCTACTGAGCGCTTTCTAAGGGGAGGAATTCACAAACTGGTGGAGACAGACAGACAATATTGACACAGTACTGCACAATGAGGGAAAACCATTACAGTACATTCCCAAGATCAGTTGAACGTCATGGATGTGTAACCTAAAAATAATTGTGAAAGTATAACATCTGAATTGTCCGTCATGCTTGTCCATGTTTGTGAAGCCTGCAGGCATTGAGTCATGCGATATGTGTCAGATATGTTGTCTGAGGGGAAGACATTAGTCACACAGCGAGATTAGGTCATGACACAAAACCGATTAAAGAGTTAAGATACTGTTCAGATTAACTGTCAGATTGAATTCTGGGATGAATGCGGTGATTACAAACTGCGATGGAAATTGTAGGATCTTAAGAGTGTTGCCGATTTTGTTTGTTGAAAAGTAGGTTTTTCATTTTCTTATGTGTGTTTGTGACTCATGCATTGGAAATCTTGGAAATCTAGAGATTTTTGAATAATAAGCACTTTTATAGAATGTGTAATGAGTTCAATCCAGAAACCGTTTTTAACGCAAATTGCGCACAAAGTGTGACCAGATTTTACTGAAAATGATGTGAACAGGCCTTAAACCTACATTTAAAATCTCATGCATTCAAGAGAACAAAATCGTCACTGTGACTTTTTGTATTTAATAAATTACTTATGGTTTAGAATGCGAATACAAACTCTCTGAAAAATTTCATTTTTACGAATGATCAGTGACGTTATATCTATATCAGACAGTTCTGCGAAGTGCATTTATTTCATGTGTACTTTTTTTTGTTTGTTTGCATTTTACTGTTTCCATTCAGTATTTTTCAAATTGATCTCTCCCAACACAGTCTCATGGGAATTCGTAACTATTTTACGTTTTGGTGAATTGGTAGCTAATTTGTATGAATTCGTACGTTTTCATATGCTCTGCATATGCCCCAGTGACGTTACATCAACTTGTACAAAATTGCCGTCTACAGTATACTTAAATAGTTTCCCCTAGCTTGAGATCGGGTTGGATATCCCCAAAATTTTATAAAAATATGGTTAGCATCCTCTTTAGCAACCAGATTAACACTATGTGTAAGAATAAAGCATTTTAATGTTAAAATTAGCCAGTAATAAATATTTATGGCTGTAATTTTTCTTAATTCTCCAGCAATTTGGACATAATTATAACCATTTAACTAGAGTTTTACAGTATTACAGCATAGTCCAATTTCTCCGTCTCTGTCTTCTTCTTAGTGTCAATCTCTGTCCCATGTGTATGTTGTGGGCTGTATCTGTCCCTTTAAGAGTGTGTCCTTACACACGGCTGCTAAATCTGGCACAGGTCCGTGTGTAGCGTTACCAGCCCTGCACGATCTGATGGTGATTATGACACTCACACATTAGGCCTTATTCCACCCATGCATTATCAGCTCTATCCGTGTCAGCCAAAACACACAGAGCACACAAATGCATAAATAATGCACACAGAATATCATAGCCAAAACACACCTCAGATGGTCCAGGAACTCATAAAAAGTTGATTCAACACTGTTACAGACCAGCTGAGAAAATGCTTACAAAACCTTTTGACATTTGAGTTCTATTTAATGGTGCTACATTTGGCAGCATTTTACAGTGTTTTCTTCATAATATCAGAGCTATATTTTTCAGGAAAAAAAAATGGTCCAGAACTTGATTTTATCCAAAGCTGTACACACCTCAATGGAGCTAGTTTGCCAAAACAACAGCTTTTTATTATTCGGTTACCGTTAACCAATAGTCTGCCTGGCCTAGATGACATCAAAGAAAAAGAAAAGAAAAAGAAAATTGTTTCAGAGGTAAAACAAATAATATGTGTAATTGGTAGTGATGGATGCTTTCGAAACACTGGTTTGTGAAGCTTCGAAACCTTTGCGAATTATTTCGAACCAGTGGTTTGGAGCATGTATCAAACTGCCCAAGTCACATGATTTCAGTTTTACTTGTATGTTTAAAAATTTCAATGGTTTGCCACTAGGGGTTGATCTATGTGAACCCATGAACCATTGTCTATGTGGTTTTTACCTGGTCTCAGATGAAGTTTATAAATTTGAAGACATTTTTAATGACGTATTTGTTTAATAAAAAGGAAGAGTTGTACTTAATAGACTCTTAGTTTGCAACACTCCCTGTAAAACGACCTCTAGCTATGTGATTCTAGAGCAAATTTTCCCCCGTCTTTACCTTTTTCTTGTGTAAGCGCTACACACCCATGCGTTTGTGGTTAAATCTGCACTTTATATTAGATGCACACACACGTGTTAATTCGCAGAGGTGTACAGAGGTTGTTTGAGCAGTGTAGATGGATAGAGGTTTGACCGGGGCAGGGGAGATCAGGCCAGGTGGAGCCCAGGTGTGAGTGAGTTCAGTGAGGGTAAGCTGCAGGGTGCGCCAGGGGTCAGCTGGAGCTCTCACATCACGCTAACGCACCAAAACCACAGCATGCATCACAACACACACATAGGCAGAGATGCATTCACTCTCAAATAGTGGTTTATGTTATCCTCCCCCGAGTCTGAACCATTTCACTCTGGGTTGAATGAAGTTCACAGTATAAAATGCTTGAAAAATTCTTTTCTAAACTACATTTCTGTTCTGATTTTTTTTTTTCCCGGATTTGGTTTTTGTATCTTAAGAGGCATTATTAACTTTCCAAACAAAATCAGAGTAGCTTTCTGAATCAAAGACGATTTCAGGAAAAATTCTTGGCTGAACTTTTAAAGACACAGAAGCTCTGTTCCAAAACTTAGTAAGCTGCCTTCCTAGACAGCATTTTATGGCATCATAAATATGAGATAAAAAGACATACTTATGACATAAAAAGTCAAAAGATATTATGTCATAATTAGAACTTTTTATCCCATTATTTCAACTTTTTATGTCCATGATGTCATAATTAGGACTTTTTATGACATAATTATGATTTAGTATCTCATCATAATTTCGACATTTTATGTAATAATAATGACTTGTATGTAATAATTACGACTTTTATCTCATAATTATACATTTTAATCATTATTTTGACTTTTTGTCATAATTTCAGCTTTTAAAGGGTTACTCCACCCCAAAATGAAAATTTTATCATTAATCACTTACCCCCATGTCGTTCCAAACCTGTAAAAGCTTCGTTCGTCTTCGGAACACAATTTAAGATATTTTGGATGAAAACTGGGATGAAAACTGTCCCATTGACTGCCAAGTAATTATTAACACCGTCAAGGCCCAGAAAAGTATGAAAGACATCGTCAGAATAGTCCATCTGCCATCAGTCATTCAACCGTAATTTTACGAAGCTACGAGAATACTTTTTGTATGCAAAGAAAACAAAAATAACGACCTTTATTCAACAATTCGTCTGTTCCTCGTAAGCGTAGCGCCATTTTGGAGAATATCCGCTGGACGCAAACTGTGTACGCTGTTCTGTGTCAGCTGCACTACACGGATATGTTTTCTACATTTATTTATGCTTTGATTTGAATGAAAACAGCGTATCCGTGTGGTGCGGCTGACACAGAACAGTGTATGCTGTCCGAAATTTTCGCACATTAAAAAATAAATACGACCTCACATTGTGTCAATCCCATTTACACACTGCCTCCGAAACTTTTGTCCGATCAGGTTTGATTTTCTGTTTTTGCATCCGTAGCAAGCATTTTGATAGGAAAGGATGACGAATAGGAAAAAAACGAATACGAAAATTTCGGACTCAGTGTGCAAGGACCTTAATTCTGCAAAGTCAAGCTCTGTTGGAATGCGAGCAGAGTTTCTTATTTCCATGAGGAGCACTATTTGTGTGACACATGGCGCATTTGTAGAGTGTTCCATCTACACTTAGTATGCTGTCTTAGAAGGCAACTCACTAGTTCTGTGTGGAGAATATTTTATGATTGTGCATTTTTAACATCTTGGTCATAACTTTGGCGGTCTGGTGGTGTCTACAAATTATTGCTGTGTCTATTTTTTTAAACTCGACTCAACTTAGAGCCTCACTTGACGAGGCAGCCCCTATGTCGGGGCCCCCAGACACACACATACCTCCCACTTTGAGGTTACTGGGCACTTGTGAAGACTGCCGCCTGCGTTCACAAAGATTTACCACTTATACAGAGTCACTCCCTATATGTCTCTCTCACACTCCCTTTCTCCTCGTCTGCCCTCTCTCAGACTCTCCTCTCTTACTGTATCTCTCCTCTCACTTTGCCATTTGACCCACAGCCTGCCCACGTTCTCATTCCGGCTTGCTCTCCCATCTATTTGCTTTGTCTGCGTAACATTTATCAGTTCATCTCCCCTGGCCAGCCGTCTCGTATCTGTTACACCACCTGATCTCCCTCTGCGTACACGTCCATCTGTGCTGCTATGACGACTGTCGGTAACCACTGCGACCTGTCACCCTCACACACACAAATCACAACTGTAATGTGACCACCACACGCTACATGCTTAGAAAGACTCATGCTGTGCAGAATCATCCATATGATCCACACAAACAACATTTTGAAATCGCTGCGAACTTTATTTCTTAGACTGTTCCTGCTAATATGCATGCCAATGCTTCCTCAAAAATCAGTGTTTGGCCTGATTTGAGATAAAAAAAAAAAATGAACTTATGACAATTTTTTTCTCAGATTGTATCGCAGATTGGCAGATAAACATAATCAAAATGTTTTGTATGGTACAGCTAATGCTACTTAGAAAATGTGGGGCGTTTCCAGGATGTCTGACAAATCTTACTTCAAGAGATTTTGATTATATCTGGATTTGGTTTATGACTTTACTAAAAGGAATCATCCATATTTACAGACACACATAAATGCACATATCTGCCAATCGTCAATACAATCTTGGATGTATTTGTTTGATACCGCATTTGCATGACATGTTTCATATAATACAGCTAATGCTGCATAGGGGACGTTTCCCAGATGGCTGGCAAATGTGGCATGGCTTTAAGGGATTTAGATAATTATGGAAGCCTGTTTCTGTCACTGAATAAAAAAAAATTGAAAAGTTAATTGTGACTTTTTATCTCAAAATTCCGACATTTTCTCTCACAATTGCAAGTTTACATCACACAATTCAGATTTATTTTTTCATTTTTCATTTTTTTTTCCTGCATGATACAAACTCACGAGAGATATAAATTCGCAATTGCGAGTTAAGTCGGAATTGTGAGATATAAATTCACAATTCTAAAATATTAAGTCAGAATTGCGAGATATAAACTTGCAATTCTGAGAACATATCAGTCTTGTTTTCTCCTCAGAACTGGACTTTATAACTTTATTTCTGAAAAAAAGTCAGAATTGGAATATGTAATTGTGAGATAAAAAGTCGCAATTACCTTTTCTTAAATTTAGTGGTTGAAATGGTCTTCTATAGATTATACCTATCTTGTCTTGGTTTATGACTTTCCTAAAAATAATATCAGAGGAGATATTTACAGACACACACAACTGAAAATGTTTCCAAGATGGCCACCAAAAGTGGCCTGGTTTCAAGGGATTTTGATTATATCCCGTTTCATTTTATTTTAATTTTTAAAAAGTATCACAATCCAGACCATAATTATATAAATGATTCTTCTGCAAGTAGAGAGTAATTTATGGCGGTATTAAGATACAACTTTTCTGAGAGGATTTTAGCATGCTAACAAACAGTAACAGTAAACTGCTAGCATACTAAAAACCCAAGGTAAAACAAATCATCATAAAAAAAAAACATTTTCAACAAGACAATTACTGTCTAAATGTTTTATATTTATTTGTCTACATTCACATGGAAGTGGACTTGTTTTATAATGGTGTTACATGTTGCTGTTTTGTGAGGGTCTTGTGCTTTGTTTTTGAGACAATGAATGTAGTTAAAAATGGTTCGACTTTTAAAAACACGTCTCGGGACCCCAGTCTGCAGCCCACTGTTTTTGAAAACAAGAACTTATGCTATGCATATGCCACTTAAGAAACCATAGCCATGGTCGTCTTCCAATGAATATGCTTCCAGCTCGGATGGTGAGTAAAATTGTTATCATATTAGTAAAATCGAAAATGTTTTTTTTTTTGCAAAATTCAATTGGGAAAAAAAAACATCAAACCAATGATAAATGTAACACTTTTTATATTTATATTAAAATAGCATTATTACATTAACAATAATTTCCATCAAAACAAATAACAATTAATTACTCTTGGAAGCAGATGGGTAGTGCATCTACCTTTTATAAATAAGTTACGTAAAAAGCCAGAAAAGAAATGCATCATTTACAAACAGTTATTTTATAGCTTTACAAGATTCCAGAAGCAGCTGAATGCACAGACAGACGTTTGGGAACAGCAGGCATTAAATGTCAGAGCACTCCATACCGCCCCCTACAGGATGGGAGTATTTCACGGTAACCTCATTACAGCTAAACACAATCTTCTTTATTTTATTTAAATATTGAATTAGGTACTATTTGACCGAGCATCTACCAACATGCGAACATTAAGTGCTTTTAGCACTTCATAGTTGATAATCTCCAGTGTATGTCATTCCAGTGTTTTTGCACCAATTAAATAATGTACATGATACTGAGAGTTCCTTACAAAAAAGTACTGAGGCGGTACCATGGTATCAGATGGATAACCATATTCATATACCATGGTATATACATGGTACTCCAAAGTACTTCAACGAATACCATCATATTACCATGGTAAATGTCCAAAAGACTGTTTTGTAAGTGCTTTTACTCCTCGATTTCATATCTAGCCAGCTGATATTTTGCTATTTAATAAACTTGGAGTGTTTAAGTAGCTTGGAAAATGTACAGATTAAACATTTTGAGATGAATTTGTAATAGTTATTTGTATTTTATACTTTTCTGGAAGTCCTGAGCTTCATATCTCCAGTTGATTTGCTCTTTGAGAGTCCGAATTCACAAGTCCTCACAAATTTCCAGCTACATATTCCAGTTTTACTTCTTCCAGTTGCGATTCCAGTAGTTCCTCCAATGGATAAATAGTCCACAGTTGTTTTCCAACCCGACCTGCAGTGGGTCTACATCATTCATTGGCATTTGAAGGCTACTTTGACTTTCCCCAAGTAGCTAATCACTGATTTGAGCCAGATTCTTGGCCAACCAGTAGTTCAAGTCAATATTGCACCACATTTGGCAGTTGTTGTGCTGACCGAAGTGTGAAGTGTATTTGGCAGACCGCAATTGTGTTGTTTTAAATACAGTCTCAGTATTTGGCAGGCTGTGTTTGCGTCCGTATGGAATCCCTTTTAAGTCCTTTCTCACAGGATATCCTGAGTACGACCAGCTCCCGTAGTGCAGAGACCACAGAACTGGTGGCCTCCTACGACTGCAATGTCTGATGGGAAATGTAGTTCATGGGAGCTTATTTGGCAAAGATCAAAGACATTTCCAGTTATTATAAAAAGATTTCCAGTGTGTCTCTGCTATATCCTGTGTGTGTGTGTCTCCACCCTGACTCCCAGCTTTGTGGTTGCTCCTGGGACTTTGGCAGCAGTTCAGAGTCTTGGTCTTCTTCAGGACATTACCCTGTTAGAAGATGGAGGTCCAAATCTGGTTAGATTTTTGATTAGATTTCACTTGAAAATTGAATTGCTTCGTTAAAGCCGCAGTGTGTCATTTGCGTGCCGCTAACGGTATCAAACTGAACTGCAGTCTGTTTAAATGGGCTCAACCAGTGCTATCTATATATGGAAGACGCTGTTAACCTTAGCATTTGCTAGCATTGTTAACCCAACAATGGTAGATGGGGTGTTGGAAAATATTTCTGCAGTTCTGTTTGTTGCCACTAATTACACAGAAATGACTCAGTTTTGTTGTATTCTATGTTTAGTAGTGTATGGGTCAATGACATGCAAGAGCGTTCACAAGGTACTCTTTGCATTCTTGTTAGTTTCATATCATTTTGAAAAACCTTTATATCATTTAAGACAAATTTATAATTAATGACTTTAAAAGTGTCATGTGGTGTAAAGGAAAAATTATATATTCCCCTAAAACTTTATATATACATCTTACCTTATCATTATTTTCATTTTATTTAAATATATATTTCAAGGTAACAAATTTCAAGGATTCAAGGTAAATAGCATTACGCTTTTGGTGAAACATGCCACTTGACATTTTACAACCTGATGTCATTTCCTGTTTTGGTGCTGTAACCAAACAGTTGACTGTAGCCATTGGCTTCTATAGTATTTTCCATAATATGGAAGTCAATGGCTACCGTCAACTCTTTAGTTACCAACATTTTTCAAAATATTTTCTTTTGTGTTCCACAGCTGAAAGAACTCGATACAGGTTTAGAACAACTTAAGGTTGAATAAATGATTTTTATTTTTATTTTTGGGTGAACTATCACTTTAAAATTTTCTTATTAAGTATTTGATTCTTTCATTGAGGCTTTTGTGTCTTTTTGTCATGCCATTGAGCCGTACATTTTCGATTATCATACTACAATAATAAAATTACATTATCATCGCTCTCATGGAGGCCTTGCTCATCCTCCTCCGGTGTTTCCGTCGGCGCTTCCGTGGGGGCTGAAGAGGGGGCGGAGTCTGTGGGGCTGAGGGAGTGGTGGGAGGGGCTTTTGTCACTATGGGTTAATGAAGAAAACAGAAGACTGTGGTTAGAAGGACGGTTGGATGAACGCTGAAAGAACTAATCTCAAGGCAGCCATCACAATATTAGCGTTACATGATTTGTTGACCCTTGACTTTATAAGCTACCTCTGACGTTAAAGAAATGGAAAGAATAACAGGAAGCATAAGCTACTAATTACAATACAATGTGTACACACACACACACACACACACACACACACAATGACTCACTCAATAGACATTCTATACACTGACCTGTTCTTTGTGTGCTAGTCTGTTGTTGGCTAACTGCTTGCGTTGTATGTTGGTGAAGCTGATGGTGTCGGTGGTGTTGGTGACGAAGATAATGTTGTGTTTCCTCTTGCTGCTGTTCCTTTTCCTGCTTATTTTGGTTACTTGCTTCTGATTGGTGGTGATGGTGATGATGTTGTTTTCTAACTTCTGATTGGTCAGAGTGATGATTTAGTACTTCTGATAAGCCACTGGATTGGCCAATGACCTCAACGTGGCTGTAAGTGCGACTAAGACTGTCTAATTGGCTGCTGTGCGGCACGCTGTGCTCTGATTGGACAGGATTGTTTTTTGGTTGCTGTGGCGTTGTTTGATATGGTTTTGTCTGTTGATCTTCTTGTGGATGTTTGTCGTAATGTTGTTGCATCTTTTTCGCCATGCCGTCACCACTGTGTTCGATTTTCATGGGCTCGACCTCCTCTGTCTGTGTTGTGTCACTCATCATGTGTGGATCTCCTAATGTGGTTTGTCTGGTGGGAACATCTCCTCTGCTTGTATAAACTGGTGTGTGTGTGAGTGTATGTTGGTATGGGCTTTGTATGTACCCTTGTGTGTGTGCGACTGTGTATTTTGACTGCCATTGTATTTCCTGACTCTCTCTATCCTCCAAATGGACCCTTTGATTATGTTTAAGTTCATCATTGCGGTGTAGCTCCTCTTTCGATTGCGCCTTTGGTAATGTTAATTTAGGGTGGGGTCTGGGCGGAGGAAGGGGTGTGATCTGGAGCCGTGGGGATTGTGCAGAAACACGTGATTGACAGCTACAAGTCACATGGTCCTCCACGGGTATGACAACCTTCTCGTAGACTGGTTGTCGGTTGATGAACTGGATTTTTGTCATCTAGACAAAAAAAAAAAAGAGATATTAAAATAATGATATTTACAATGATAAACACTAAGCTAAAATGTGACATACTTATTAGCATCAAAAATACACAGTACACATAAATATTGGGTAAAATAGTTCATTTGTAATTAGGGTTGCAAAGGGGTGGAAAATTTCTGGTAAATTTCCAGAAACTTCCCAAAAATTTTTCGAAAGATTCCAGAAAAATCCTGGAAAATTTTCTGGAAGAATTGTTGAATAAATTATGTTATTTTTCTTTTCTTTGCACACAAAAAGTATTCTTGTAGCTTTGCAAAATTGAAGTTGAGCCACTGATGTCACACGGACTGTTTTATCGATGTTCTTACTACGTTTCTGGGTCTGGGAACATTTTAGTTGTGTTGCTGTCTATGCAGGGTCAAAGAGCTCTCAGATTTCATCAAAAATATCTTAATTTGTGTTCTGAAGATGAACGAAGGTCTTATGGGTTTGGAACGTCATGAACGTCAAGTAATTAATGACAGAATTTTCATTTTTGGATGAACTAACCCTTTAACAATGTGTTATGCTAATTTGCATAAAATATACAGTACAATTGGGTAAAATACTCTATTTGTAATTAGATTTAAAAAGTTTTACGTTAGCATATGTTGCTAAGCTAACAATGTTATATCCAATTAACATTAAAATGCACAATATGTATAAATATTGGGAAAATTAGTGTATTTAAAACTGTTTTATGTTAGCATGTTGCTACGATAATGTTATACACTAATTCGCATAACATACGGTACATAAATATTGTGTAAAATAGTCCAGTTGTAACTAGATTTGACTATTTTATGTCAGCATGTTTCTAAGCTAACAATGTGACACAAATACGTATACAAATGTAGTACAAACAAATATTGGGTAACTACTTCATTTGTAAGCAGATTTAACTTTATTATTGATATTTTAAGATATGCATTCTGGGAATGATTTATCAGTGAATGATGCGTCTAATGATACTTGAGAGTTTGGACAAAAGAAATCTTTTAAGACATTATTATATTGTCTATCTTTTAGAAAACTTGTTGTCTAAAAACGGCTACAAAGTCATTGCAATTTTGTGCATAAATACCTGTAAATGTCGTGTTTCTGTGGTGACTGGCACACATTGTAAGACATGTGTGTTGCAGCAGCCCGAACAGCGCTGCACTTCCACACACGGAGGCCATAGCAAGAAGTTAGCGTTCCGTCTGTCCAGCATCGAACGGGTCACTTCCATAACTTCTGTTCTCACCTTACACATCGCCTGCTGGGCCACCTGAACGTCTGCGAGAGAGTCAGAAATAACAACAGTTGATTTAACATTTATTTAACGTTTATTTATCATACTCCCACACAGCAGCAGCCAAACTGGATGGAAGTTAGACAAACCAGACTAACAAGACTACAGACAGCGCTGTCAGTGTGTTTGTTGTACAGTTCACAGATCTGAGGTGCACTTGACTGAAAGTGAGCACTCAGAGAAAGAGAGAAAAAACATAAGAGTTTGAGTACATGTGCGAAAGAAGCGTGGGTGGTAAAATTGAGCTTTGAAACTTGTGTGTGTGTTTGAGGGTGACCTAAGGACATGTGGCGAGACAGGACGAGACAGAATCAATCACAGAGATGCAACAGCAGACTCCAGGCCCATATAAGCACATCTCACACACTCGCACAAACACACAACAAAGCCACAACACCATTGTGGAATGGAGATGCCACAGTGTCTCAAAATAATCGCCACAGACTGGAAATACATTGAAATTCTGCTGGAGGACAAATAAGATGAAGAGACGGGAGTATGGAAAAGAGACAGCGAGACAAAGAGAGGAAGGGAGGGAATGCTAGCAGACTTACTAAGGCTTCTAGGAAGACGTCTGTGTGTTCCGTTAGAATGCATCTCATTCTCGGGCTTCTCATCATCTTCCTCTGAAAATGAAAGACAAAGTGAAGGAGGAATTAAAGATATGGAACATCGTTCACCAATTAGAGATCATGAAGCTGACTTTAGATTTGTGACCTTCTGAAATTCACCAGTCAAGTGTAATTTCATTTTTGTGTAAGGCCTGTTCACACCAAGTACTATAATTATAATGTTTTGGGGAAAGTTACTTTTAAAAGTAATGCATTACAATATTTTGTCACTCCATAAAAAAAGTAACTAATTGCATTACTTACAATAGTTACTTTTTCTGTAAAGTAATGCGTTACGTTAGTTTTGCGTATTTGTGTTGTGTTTCTTTATAAAGTGACGTTTTTAGTCGTTTCCACGGATCCGTGTGAACGGGGAATCGTTTAGACAACATTGTCATCTGTACCCAAAAAAACACAAAAAGAAAACGTCTAAATGAACCTTAATTATATGAGAATACAAAAGTCCACAGCAAAGAACAATTTGTTGCAGCTGATGAATGATACAAATATTGACAGCCAATCAGAATCCATCCGACAAAGCGCTCGAAATTTAAAGCGGCAGATGACAAAACGACAGCATACACTTTTATTTTGTGTGAATGGCCTTAAAAAGAAAACCACACAACAACTATAACGATAACAACACAGAAAAACAATTTCACTCTAATCGCTTTCAGAATGATAAAAACACTCACAGCCAATCAGAATCCACCTGACTTTAACAAGCCTAAGGATGTAACGTGGCATATGACAAAACTGCAGCGCGCTTACAATAAACAGAGTGTTATTGTCCATTAGTGCGGATGATAATGTAGTTATCGTTATGGTTATAATTTTTGGTGTGAATGGACCTTAAAGGGAAGCTCATACCACAATTACGTGACACAGAGGAACGATTTTGTTGGAATCACTTTCAGAATAATTTTCTCAGCAGATGAATGACTAAAATATTGACAACCAATCAGAATCCACCTTTAAAGTCACAGACGACAAAACTGCAGTGAGCACTTATAATAAACAGAACGTCAGAACGGTTGTGGTTTTCTTTCTCTTTCTTTCTTTTTAGCATTTTCAAATTTCAGTGAGCATTATCTTTTACAAGACATTGATTTTTTTTAGGGAACATCAGGACTTAGGACATATATTTTCTCCTGTTAGGTAGACACTTCAGTTAAACAGTAAAAAAACGAACCACCCACTCTTACAGGAAAGAGCTGTTTGACTGACACGTAAAGTGACCAATCACAGTCTGCTTTTTTGTTTATTGGACATAATTCTAGAAACAATGCAGAACATACATCTCTATTTACTAGAACGTCAATCTTGAAAATCATTCAAGGCCAAAAACGTTATGAACTTGCGATTATTTCATCAACTAGTTCTTCTTTCAACGTGAACCTGTACATACGACTCATGGAAACTCGCCATTGTAATGTGCATTTAAGTTGCGCAACTCTGCTTTGTCTGTGCATTTGTATGTCTCTCTGTGTGTCTCATCCTAAAGACTTGCTGCGTCTGGGATTGCCATTTGAATCCTCTTGATTCCACTGTCCCGACACCTTGCCGTAAATCTGATCAAGCCCTGTCAATCTACTGTATATCCATAAGTGACGTTTGTCTGGTATAATAGCTCTTGTAGTAAGGGTCGTAACATTGTTAAATCTAGATAAAATGCACACACATACACAGGGAACAATAGCGTAGCCTTGTGTTTGTGTCACCTCTGTAAACTTTGAGCTGGACTGGGCTCAAGGTCACTGCTATTGTGCCGGTGAAGAGCTATACACGGCCCATTCATGTAAATATTACCATTATCCACATGCATGCACACACACACACACACATGTACACACACACTGCATTCCAGACCCCTCACTCTTTCCTGCCTCACCTTCCCACTCAACACACCCCAGAAAACACACACATTCCACAAATGACGAGACATTTACTAGTGCTGATATGGGTTTTATAATTGCCGATGACGATATGTAGAGCGCAAGAGATAGCAAAATATATTTTATATTAAAAAAAATATTTCGAAAAAAAAAGGATATATACATTATATATATATATATATTATATATATTTTTAAACATTTATTCAAATGTGCATTTAAATTTGTAATAAATAAATAAATAAATATGTTTTGTATGCTCTATTTTGTATTTAGCGTATTTCAAGTATGGGATCAGCTTTACCTACGGATTCTACGTCCAGAAGTCTCTTCAGATCATCTACGGATGAGATCGGACTGTTCATCACTAAATCCACCAGAGATGGAGGGAAAGGGTCCCCCTGATGAAAATAAAAGAGAGAGAAAGAGGTGGTCAGACATGTCTTGAACAAATACACACCTGTCTGGGTGAAAAACCGGTTCCTGTAATTTCAATAAAATACATGTCTAACCAGCGCACATGCAACATGTGTTGCAGAGTTACAGAGAGCATGTGTGGAGAGCTCCATTTGTACTTTGCGTTTATTTTTTATCTCTGTCCTTTATTAAGCTGCATTACTCATAATCAGGTCACTCTGTGTGTGTGTGTGAGATGTGGTCAGTGTCATGTGGCAAGCACACAGTGGGAAAATAAATATATAAATAAAACATATTGCCGTAAGCAACAAACCAATCAAAAATCACATCCCCACACAGCGTTCCTCATAAATGTGTTATAATGTCCTACAATATACTGCAGACAGGAGATTTTTCAACAACAATAGTTGTGCTGTTATTATCTAGACATGCATGCCACAAATTATTAATAAACTCATTAAAAAGAACGTGCCAGGAAAAATGAGATATCTCTTTTAAATCAGTTTAATATACTGTATATACAGACAAGTGATAGATATGTTGGTCAGGCTGGGGTGCGTTTCCCAAAAGCATCGTTAACTAACTATGGTCGTTAGTTCCATTGAACTCTATTGGTAATGACGGAACTTGCAACCGTAGTTTGTTTTGGGAAACGCACCCCTGATTAGTTGGCCAATGTAGACCATGTTATAAACCATTTGTTACTGGTAATGGTAGTACCCCATTTCGAGCAAAACAGGTGATTTTAGCAATTTTAAGTGCTTTTAGTTTGTTGTCATTAAATTGTATTATGTATATAACCAGCTGCTAGCTTTCCAGTTTAGTTATGAAAACATGATATCTGAAGTTCTCTGAACGATCAAAACATCCAGTTTTTTAAATGTTATGTGAACATTACATACAGAAAACATTAAGGGAACGTTCCATTTTATCATTTTGCAAACATTGTGGAAAAGTTACTTTTAAATGTTCTTTGAACCATCCGAAACTGATCAGTATTAACATTTTTTTTAAAGTTAGATGTATATCCTACTAAAATTGTTTCGGAAAAAAAAAATTGGTTCATAATTTTGAGAAAACCTTTGAGTTTGTTTCCTGTTAGCTGGGTATTAGCATAAAATCAGCCACTAGCCAAACTGCTCTCTAGATATTAGCATCGACCCTCGAAAAACCCATTTAGATGGACCACTAATAGACATATTGTAATGTTCATTTCGCAAAGATTGCAACTAGGGATGGACGATATATCGGCAGACGTGATTAACCAGTAGAAATTTGTCAACCGGTAGAGATTTCTGACTATTGTCTCTATTGTGGTTACACACTCACGTGGCGTTACTGTGCTACGTGTTCATGAAAACGTATTGTTTACAAGCCTTTTTAAACTTTGTGATTTAATAACAAGTGATTTTAAGCCACTGAAGCGCAATCAGCAGCAAAAGAGAACTCATTTCGCTATATGTGCATGCTGTTTTTTTGCCGCTTTTTAGGCTTTGAATAGTTAAATACACACTTTTATGTGTCAAAATGCCCGTCTTTGCAAGTATCCTGATAAATACAGCAATTTAGACACAGCAGTCTTAAGTGAAAGCAAACAGCTGACAAAGAAAACGCATGTGTAACAGTATACTGGATTCGGGCAGCTCTTAAAGTGACGGCAGTCTAATATTCCTGCTGTCTTTCATTCATGTTAATGAAACATGTATGTTTGATTAACGTTTGTAACGAGTGTTTTCAAATTTTTTTTATTTTTTTTTTTTTTATTTAGGCTAGTATTAGTTTTTTGTGATACTGACACTGGTGTCAAGAATTATGAAATTTCTATGGTATCAAAAATTTTGGTATTATAAAGACCTTACTTAAAGCAAAAATAACTATATCATGATATATATTGTGAAATAAATCATTACCATGAAATAAAATTACGGTCAAAATTTTGGTCATATCGCCCACCCCTACTTGCGACCTTTTTTTAAACTAAGCAAACTCAGCTCATTCAAAGACCGTTATGTATGACATCACAACCATGAATACAATCGCCCACGTTAAGTATGTGAATGTGACAATACAGTCTCACAACAATTCGTAACTATTTTGATTTATTCGTACGATTAATTCGTACAACCTCATTCGTACATTTTCATCCGATCTGCTCTCACCCCATTGAGGGATAGGCTTAGAGATTAAACTTTATACATACTTTTTCATATATATCACATTGTAAGAATTTGTACGAAATTTCACGAAATTGCACACTTGCAAATTATTTAAGAATTTCCGTGCAATTTCTCATGCAATCTGGTTGGAATGTGAAGGCTTGAACTCATGCGTTGCTGAATTCTGAAATGCAATGAAGTGATTATAGCTGAGTAAGCAATCATAACATGAAGATTTGCATACAGAAGCCTTAAAGGTACAGTAGCAACAATCTGTTTCATTCAAAGAACCAGAAAGATGGTAAAAAAAAAAAAAACAGTTGTGAAAAACTAAATTATGATGGTATGAAGGAACAAAATAAGTACACTTATAGGGAAAAAACTAAAAATACTACAAAAATGCAGAATAGTAGTCAACCAAGTTAGCCAGATGCACAAAACCAAGATGCCATCCAGTTGGACAGTGAAAGACCAACGTTCATCACCATGTGTAAAATCCATGATGGATCCTCAGGTGTGAAGTACTGCACATCAGTGTGAAACACACATGCACTAAAGCAGTATATCATACCCACTGTCAAGTGCATGTGTGTGTGTGTACTGCAGTCACACATACAGTATACTGATCCTATTAGGATGACATCACTCCCATTTGCCACATGCCGTACTGAATCATGGGACACAGGAATGCCAATAGTTCATCTAGGGTAAAAGTTGAGTAGGAATGGGGTATAATTATGGACCTGGATTGCCATACGCACACACTTGAAACATTAGAGGGCGGCCACATGGCAGTCTGCCATAACTGAATTCAGACATAAAGAAATACTGTATCCACACCTGCACATACAAACACACAGTTTGTATAAACAGATGCACTGAAAGAAGTATAAAAAGAAGGATTTGTTTAAAAAAAGTCTTCGATAATCACACTTACATAGAGGGAGATTAAATATTATATGAACGGATAAGCACAAGCACAATAAGGTCGATCCATTTTCCATTTTCCAAAACTGAGTCATTAATTCAATGCACATTTGTTTGGCTCCTCTCAGTTGTTTGGCTCAGCTTTCATTCGCTCGATTCCTGAGTCATGTCTGCAAAAGCAATTTCGATTTTTTTTAAGCCCTCGGGCCGTGACACACACGTAATGCCCCGAAAGACCCAAAGCCAAATCATCTTATGTGATTCCATCCGCACGTCTTTAACGTGCCGCCTAGATTATTCCTCTCTCTTATATAACTTAAACACAAGACTTATGATGCATCAGCTGGAGGACTAAAATCCCATCAGCTGTGACCTTTTAAACTCCCTCAAACGGTCCGAATCCGAGTGCTGGGTTTTAAAGGGTAGACCTGACATAAAGTTTTTTGTAGGTTTGGTGGTGATATCCAAGAGACGGATTACAGAAACATCACAAGGGGATTTAGGTCTAATAGCGTGTGTGTGTGTGAATGTGTGTGGAAGGTAATTGATGTGCAGGTCATAAAGACCTTTCCATAAAGGTCAGATGCATACATGAGCATTTGCAACCCAAATCAAGATGCATGAATGATTCTGCTGAATCCGTTCTATTACAGTAGGATGGATTGTTTTGGCAGATACCGATATATTTAGAGAGCAGGATGGCTGACAGTATCATATTATTGCAAATAAGATTTGCATTTACAAACTAAGAAGAATCACTAAATAATATATTAAAAATGCACACTATCTACTGATGAGGCAGTTGATACAGTTATACTGCAAGCCGATGCCGATAATCTCAGAACGGCTAAATATCGATCAACATATCGAATACAATTTTATTATCACCAAGATTCCCACAGCAGTTGATTTCCAATGACTTTTGGACTAAATAAGCATTTAAATATTAAATTCAGGCTGACACACTCATGAATCATTTAGATTTGTGAATCTGCTTGATTCGTTGAAAAGCACTGAATTAGGCACAACTATAATTTTTCATCAAGTTTTAGAAAAACGTACTTTCAAATATATTCTAATACATATAAATATAGATTTTTTTTTCCCATACACATGAATCAGTTTGAATCAGAGGCATGAATCAACCACTATGATTTTTGAAAAATGTACATTCAAATGTATTTTTACGTAATATTTTACATATGCCCATGACTTTTCCGATTAGATTTTATTTACATGAACTTTTTTTTGTACACACGAATCTGTTTGACTGATTCGTTGAAAAGACCTGAATCATCCACCACTATGATTTTTGATCAAGTTATTGAAAAAAGTGCATTCAAATGTATTTTTCACATAATATAAATATTTTAAATGTATGTCCATGACTTTTCAGATTTGCTTTTTTCACATGAAGTTATAGAAAAATGCACATTCAAAAATATTTTGAACTTAATTTTTACATGATTTTTAACCAAGTTTTAGAAAAATGTACTTCAAAATGTATTTTTTAAATATTTAAATATTCACAGTTTGGAATGTAGTTCAAAAATATAAAAATTATTTAAAACACAAATACATTTTGTCTGTGTGTGTGCACATGTGCGCAGTAGTTTTCAGATTTGATTAATTCACATCATTCTTCCTAGTCTGGAAAACACAATTTCAAGTTTCTATGACCGTGGGAACCCTCCAGAGGACCTTCCTCTATAGCAACTCGCAGCATTATTTTAATACGGCTAAAGACGTACTGTAGTGTTAAATGCACAACATAATTGGGGTTTAAGCAGTGACAGTGATGCTCTTGGACTGAGTGATGTGTTTTTGGCAGTGGTGCATCTGGGAACCCATCCAATGCACATTAATGCTGGCAACCCTAACAGTGTCTTTGTTTGAGTTTAGAATTGCAGACATAAACAAATACAGATAGATTAAGCATCAAATCAAGTATGGTTTCTCTTTTCTCCTCCACTCTGGGGCCAACGCGCAGTCAGGCATGCTTATGAGGGAATTTGTTACAGTTTGCTCGAATTTCATCCTCGAAATCAAGACAGTTAAAAGTGCGCCGTGAATGCAGCTATTGTCAAATGAGACAAATGAATTAAACTCAAACCGAGCGTGACGTCAGTCAGGTGAGGCTTACCTGCGCGCGACCGGACCGCAGGCACGCCGCGAGCGCCGCGAGCACCAGCAGCAGCAGCCGCGAGCTCATCATGCGCGCACATCCAACTGTCTCTCTCTCGCTGTCAAACACACACACACACACACACACACACTGCAGGAAAGTTTATTCCAGAGGGGCTGAGTCACTTTGAACACCGTGCCAGCTGCTCCTGTTTGACATTTAACGGCGTATCCCAGATCTCCAGTGTGGAAATGAAGTGTCCGTTAAAAATCGCATGTTAATTATACACTTGAAAGGAAGGAAACCAAAACTCCAGTCTTCGGATTAAAATATCAGCTTTAAATATCCAAGAAAAATACGTCCAGTGTGTTGATTTTCAAAAATAGCCCGTGCATTTTCATTCCTGAGCTGCAATGCAACTTTCCCTGGCGCTCGCGCAGCAGCGTGTTTCTCAGGTGCTTTAATGTCGCGCGCTGCTGCACTTCGCTCTGGCTTCAGCCTTAAAAAACAAACCCCGCCCCCTGAGTTCTGATTGGCTCGCTGCGCCTTCGAGGCTGGACTGATGTTTCCATATAAGGCAAATGATTAGAGTGATTCTGCATGGATGGGGGGAGGGGGGTCTTCATACGTGACCTGACATTCTCAAAGTGTGACTTTTATTGGGAGAAAGGCAAGAGTTTTCTCACAGCCACCTGTTGTGTCTTGTTCACTGGAGGTCACTGGAGGCAAGTGCTTGTTGAACTGTGAAGCCACACCGCACTGGACGATCAGAACTGGTTATGAAGAGACGCTGGACATTATATCATATACAGTATATGCCTGAATCTTATGAAATCTGTCTTATGACATTTATTTTAGGAGCATTAAGATTATTTCACCTCAAAATAATAAAAAAGTGGATTGGTTGATTGACACACACATTTCATTCTATTACAAATGCAAACGACCCACTTCAAATATAATACCATAAAAATAAATGTAATACTTTTTAATTTTTTTTATTATTATGTAAATATATATATATACACTATTAATCTAAATTAATTAGTATTATCATTATTTACTGTTATAAAATATTATTTTTGAGATTGATTCTAAAAAATAAAATTTCATCTGTATTTATATATATTTTATGTTTATACTGCATATATATTTTTGAGATTGACAAATACAACAACAACAATAATAATAATAATAATGTAATATTATTTTTTTATTTTAATTATAATTGTATCATTTCTTTTTTTATTTCATTCTTCAAATTTTATTAAATGATTAATACAGATATATACTCATACACATTCTCCACAAGCTTTGTGAGAATTATTAGATAAAATTCTGGGAAAACATTAGTTCGATGATGCGTGTTACCATATATATCTTTTTAGATATAAATATTGCCCAACAGAGAAACTAAAAGCTGAAACACATCAGCAAATCGGCGTCTGATTTCACAAGGTTTTGTGTTTTGGGGTTTCCAGTCGAGTGATTACATCATGGAGCTGAGGTCATCTCCAGAGAGCCCGAGTGTATTTGTGAAGGTCTGAGCTGACGCTTGGAGATTGGAAGTTTAAGTGAGATGTGAAATCCTCACTGCATGTCCGGTGTTTGCCAGCTCTTCTGCTTTCAGGGAACTTCACACATCACAAACTCAGAGGTCAGAGGTCAAAGGGACACAGTGGACCCCTCTGCTCCAGCAGCAGGAAGTGACATGGGTGTTTGAGCATCTCTGGGGGGCTATTTATAAACCTGCTGACCTTTTCTATCCGCATGCAGCGAGTGATTGACAAGACACACGTTATTGTGAGCCGCAGGAGCTTCTGATCACCTGTACTTCAGATCACAGTGCACTCTGACACAAAAAAATCACAATGGACTGATTCAACAGACTGCAGCACGACTGAGACTAGAGAGAGACGGAAGAGAAACAGTGGAGAATTTACTTAGAGTAAATGCCTGTGTAATAACTGACTGTAATCGCTGTTATTAAATAATAATAATAATAATAATAATAATAATGATAATATTTTTCAACAACAACAACAACAGTAATAAAATAATTATGAAATAAAAATACAATATTAATAACACTAAAAACAACAATAATAATCATAAATAATAAATACATTTTATATCAATAACAAAAAATATATATATTATTATATATTAATTATTATTAATTATATATTACTATTCATATTATTATTATTATTATTTAGTAAAATTAACTAAACTTTTATAATACAAAAAGTATAACAAAAATAATAAGTAGTTTGATTTATTTTTATGGTATTATTTGCAGTGGGAACATTGATTTGATATTGAGTAATAAATTATTATAATTATTAGTAGTTATTAATAATAATTATTAGTTATTATAGTTATTAAATGGAACGATAAGAAGAAGTTATAATTTGATTTAATAACAATTATGAAATAAAAATTCAATAATAATAACATTAATAATAACAATAATAATTGCATCATTATAAATGATATATAATAATATAAAAAGAGAATACAATTTTATATAATAATAATTTTACTAATTATTGTTGTTGTTTGCTGTTGTTGTTAGTAGCAAAATTATTTTTAAGGTTATGATAAAAAAATACAATAATAATTACATAATTAAAAATTAAGAATAATATAAGAAGAAATGTTATTTTATATAATAAAAACAGTAGTAATAATAATAATAATAATAATAATAAAGTAAAATTGTTTTTACTCAGCTTTTATAACAGAAGTTTTAACAAGTAGTTACATTTATTTTTATGGCATTATTTGTATTTGAAGTGGAAATAGTAATACAAAGGAAGTAAATGAATTTTTCGAACAGGTAACAGCACCAACCCAGCCACAAAATCTGTGCTGAACACAGTTAGCACAGTCAGAGAGAAACTTGACCCTGACGTGACCTCTGACCTCAGGTGACCTCCACTGGTTCATTGTCACCTAGGACTTACAATATTGTAGTAGTGTAGTGTAACGTAGCAGGGAGTGATGTAAAAACAAATATAAGGTGTTGTTAAGATAAGATGATCTGAAATGCAGCATGAGTCAGATGTGACACACAGTGTGAGCGTGTTATGATGTCTGTCCTGTGCAGACGGGGTGAGTGTGAGCGGCAGGCAGTCAGACCTGTGTGTCACTGCAGATCAAGTCCTGTCTGGTTGTCTGATTTAATTGATAAAGCCAATTTCGACCTCCATTAGTAGGCCAGCCAAAATTCCTGAATTCAGGCTTTGAAGAGCTGCTCCTGCTCCTCCTCTCCGCCCGCCAGCGGCCGCTTTCCCTCTGTCTCAACAGAGCTCACTGGAAGAATCCAAGATTTTCAAGGAATTTCTTCAGTGAAATCCAACCTGAATGCAGAGGGAGGGTCTGCCACAGAGCACAGACGCTTTAGTATATGAATTTGGCAGGACTGAAGACACAAATGTAACATTTGTAGTTAATATCTCATAATTAACATGACAAAACACTATGAAAATATTGGATGCAACCAGAAAATCAATCATCAATTATAATATTATGCATAATTTATTGCATAAATTGATTTTTTAAAAATTACATTTTTACGGAAAAAACCATGAGAGGAGATTGCCATTGCATGGCTTAGGGGCTTTCAGTGCAAGTTTATATGATTTTTTTACCAGTTTAATTGTAGAAAAATAATAATAATAAGAAGAAGAAGAAGAAGAAGAAGAAGAAGTATAGTTGTTAAATAATAATAATAATAATAATAATAATAATAATAGTAATAATGTTATGTATATTTAACAGCAAAACAAAACAACAACAATGATAATAATAATAATAATAATAATATAAATTAAATTATTAAGCAATTTTGTTATATTTATTATTATTATTATTATTATTATTATTATGTTATATAATTTATATGATTTTACTGTCACGTGTGTCTTGTTCCGTAGGTGTTTCCTTGTCCTTATTTGGTTAGTTCCTGTCCCCATTTTGATTATTAGTTTATTATGTTCCAGGTGTGTCTCGTTTGCCCCGCATTAGTACTGTCTATTTATAATGTGTTCTGCCCCTTGTTTCCTGTCTGCTGTTAAATGTCATTTGAATGTCTTCCCTGCCTCTGCTCCTTGTAACCTTGTTGAAAGTAAAGATTTGTGTTTGAAAGAATTCTCCGTGTCTCCTCGCTCCTTCGTTCCCCGCGCACCCTGACAGAACAGCAGACCTTTAAATCAAGTGAGTGGCGTCATTCCCCCCGTTTTGTTTTCGCCATTTTTTTTCAAGTTTTTTGTTTACCTTTTTGCCTCTCCGTGGCATGGAAGTTGTCGCTCGCGCTCACCCAAGCCCGCTGTTCGCGGGGAAATCCAGGCCGCCGTTCGCGGCTCACCCAAGCCCGCCGTTCGTGGGGAACTCAAGGTCACCATCTGTGGCGAAGCCAAGGCCGCCATTCGCGGGGAAATCCAGGCCGCCATTCGTGGCTCACCCAAGCCCGCCGCTCGCGGGGAACTCAAGGTCACCATCTGTGGCGAAGTCAAGGCCGCCGTTCGCGGGGAAATCCTGGCCGCCGTTCGCAGTCCACCCAATCCCGTCATTCGCGGGGAAATCCAGGCTGCCGTCCGCGGCTCCCTCAAGCCTGCCGCCGTTCGCGGTTCACTCAAGCCCGCCCGCTCCAGCCCCAGAGCTCCTGGATACGGCACTACCCCCGGAGTTCTCAGCACCTCTTCTTACCCCAAAGTGCCCTCCAGTGCCCGCTCCTCGCAAGAACCCTCCTTCGTCTCCTACGTCTCCGCTGGTCCCGTCCAGCTCCGCGCTTCCAGAGTGCCCCCAAGAGTCCGCGCTTCCAGAGCGCCCTCAAGAGTGTGATTTCCCCAAGAAAATTTTTGTTGGGGGGGGGGGGGGGGGTCATATAGCCATGGCCTGTGGGGCCGGACCAAGGCCACAGAGACCCCTGATCCGCCATGGCCGCCGGACTCCCCTGATCCGCCATGGCCGCCCAACCTGGAGGTCTTCCTAAGCTCCTCCCTGTTCCTGCCCTGCGCCGGCCTCCAGGGCGCCCGCCTGTCACTGCGCGATCTGTCACTTGTGTCTTGTTTCCTAGGTGTTTCCTAGGTGTCCTATGGTTAGTTCCTGTCCCCATTTTGATTATTAGTTTATTATGTTCCAGGTGTGTCTCGTTTGCCCCGCATTAGTTCTGTCTATTTATAGTGTGTTTGCCCCTGTTAAATGTCATTTGAATGTCTTCCCTGCCTCTGCTCCTTGTAACCTTGTTGAAAGTAAAGATTTGTGTTTGGAAGAATTCTCCGTGTCTCCTCGCTCCTTCGTTCCCCGCGCACCCTGACAGTTATTAAGACAGAATATTATTATTATTATTATTATTATTATTATTATTAATAATAATATATAATATTCTTCTTCTTGTTGTTTTAAATGAAAATATAATAATAACATGGTTAAATTCTTACACCAATAATAATAATTATTATTATTATAGAAAAATACAATAACAAAACTATTAATATTATTGTTGTTATTGTTATATTTTAGTTCTAATAATAATAATAATAATAATTTATTATACTTATTGTTAATTATTGTTTAATAATAATAATAATAATAATAATAATGTTATATTTGAATTTAACAACAACAACAATAAATAAAAAAATAACTTTAATAATTGTTCTTTAAAAATATGATAATTATGTTTTTATAATTGTTGTATTTTTTATTTACTAATAATAATTATAAACCTTTATGATAATAAACATAACGTAAAGGTGGTGGGAACAGAATTGCATTTTTGTAATTTTATTTAATTTTATTTATTTATTTATTTTTTTTGAAGGATACAAGAGCTGGTGGGGAATTTCAGGCTTGATCTCCTGATTGTCTGGGAGTTTTGGCTGAACAATGGTGAGCTCACGGCCTCCATGCTGTGAAGTTCGCCCAGCTTTCGTTCTCAACCCACTTCTTTTAAAACTGAAGGGTGGCAGGAGGAGGAGGCATACAGACGCGGGCCTGAAGAGAGAGAGACGGCAAAACGGCCGGGTGGAAGCAAGTGGGGAGGGCATCTGTTTGTGCATTGTATGTGTTTTTCCGAGTCAACAGTAGAGGAAATGAACGCAGCAGCTAAATATACAAACATCACAATGAGCTAGCGAATAGCAGCTGCACGCGGGAAGGCTAATGCAATGAGTATAATAGCAGATGAAGACAGCCAGCGGATATGAGGATCTGCTAACGAGTGCGAACGGATAGATGGATGGATAGATAGTTTGATGATGCTGAACTGGAGGTCAAGGAGAGAGCGGAGAGCCAGGTGAATGAAGCGCTATGCGATCGGTTGCTAATGCCCAACTCTTCTCAATGTGACACTGTGTTGAGGTGTTTGTATGCGATTATTATAGCAGCGGGTCATGAGGGAATCACCGTTCCAGGCTGGAGGAGAAAACAGGAAGCCGTGCTGATGGTTTTTTTCCTCTGACTGGTGTTAATGTGGACGCGGGGTTCTGGATTCGACCCAATGATCATAGAGAGACACAGAGCTTCACTGTACGCCTCGACCTGGACAGAATCATCATTACCACTGCAGCTGTCTGCAAGAAAACATCCACAATTAGTCCTTTGCTCAATCTCTTTCTCTCACTATATTTACAGATCTGCCCTTTTTGGGCCAGGTTTACAAATTAGCATGAGAGCGCAAACCCATGAAAGCACCGATGGGAGTGGAAAGTTCTGCGGCTGATCTAATAACAATATGTGAATTAAAGAACACAGATGCAGCCAGCGCATTTCCATAGTGACCATCACAATCCACCAAGACTAGTGCAAATTAGCGTAGCGTTGCAAGCAAGCAGAGCCGATGGTAATCAGATGACAATCTACTAACAACACAGGCACAAAATGGGTTAAGACATGCTTTTTTGGGCAGCAAGGCCAAGACACACCAAGCCAACTTCAAAGAACTAGCAGCGGCGAAAGCTGACCAACCCAGCCTCATTCGAAATACTTGCCTCTAAATACATTTCTGCAGCACTGTTGTTATGTACCTTACTGCACGTTTCGCGGCAGTTTCAAAGTAAAACTTCCAGTGAGTGGCACTAAGACATGGGTTCAATACATGACCGTGGCACGTTTTTGTTACGTAGATACAGGCATGTATTGTATTACGTTGCTTCAGGTACGTATTGCGATGGTTCGTAATTCAAATATCCTATGAATGTCGCTAAAAGTTAATGCTGTATCGTGTTAGAAATATCCCCTACACCAAACCCAACCCTAAACCTACCTGATAGTGTTAACAAATGCAAAAGTGATATAAAAATGCATTTGTTGATGCAGCCATGCTATTATAACTTCCTTATGCAGATTTTAACTGTTTTGT
This sequence comes from Tor tambroides, assembly GCA_021397915.2. NCBI lineage: Eukaryota > Metazoa > Chordata > Actinopteri > Cypriniformes > Cyprinidae > Tor > Tor tambroides. Next base: position 30,567 of record JAFVLL020006624.1, read on the forward strand.
TGAACCGTAGATTCACAGGGTTCGTACCGGAGCTCTTCTTCTCTCAAGTGAAACGCCGTATCGGGTGAGCGACCGAGCAAACCTACCGAGTCAGAAAACTCATGCATGTGAAGCTGGATATATGATGCTAACCTTCAAATGCATCAGTTTTCAAATCTCGCAGCATGTTAAAATTGTTTTGAATTCATAACAATATTCCTCAAGTAATTATGCAAAAATTAGGCTTTATTAATCGAAACTGTAGACCTGCAAATGAGACTTTGTGTGAAAAGGAATAAAAGTTGTGGGAGTTTTACTGCCTCTAGTGTTCATTTCAACTGGAATGTATAGTATGTTTTTTGAGTTTTGCAGAAATGTAGGTAGAGGCACGTATTTCCAATGAGCCTATGTTGAAGCTGACGGTGTCGTCGACTACAGCCGACTGCAAACTAAACATGTGCGTTCTGCACCTGCGTGAGGAATTAACTGTCTAAATCAGCAGGTATTAGTAGTCTGTATTAATCATTCAAAAGGAGAAATAAAAACAAGGATATACGAAATGTAAACAAAGCAACGCTTACCAATTTGAATATCAGTCATGTTGACAACTTTCTTAAATTTAAGGGGCTCATGTTGTATTTATTCGCGTATTGAATGCTCAGGTAAGATCACGTAACATTAGAACAGTGACTCGTTCACTAAACTAAACATCCAATCAGAGTTCTCAGAGTTCTTTCAATGATGGTTCAAATACCAGTAAATTGACTAGCGCAAGCCTTAGTAAATCACATTGCATGATTCATTTAAATACTCTCCTCCCAGAAATTGTGTCTGAAAAGTAAACTCATAGTAATGCAAATCCTGACAGTAGTTTTTTTGCGGGTTTGCATTTGTGCAAGTTGTTAGTAAATCTGTCCCTTTGTCTTTTATTGCTCTACCAAAGCCTGTGGATGTTTTTCAGTTAACGCTAAGTGCATATTTACAAATGTACAGTAAGATCACACCAAAAATCCCTTTAGGACTAGTCAGTTCACTCTGTGGCCATCTTGGTTACGCTCCCGAATTAAAGAACATGAATGTCACCACAAAATTGTAATTACGAGCGTCCAGAGTTTCCAAGTTGGACGCATATCATTTACAAAAGTAATGCAGAAGCAGTAGATGCAAAGTCTGTATTGACAGTAAATTTGTTAAAAATATATTACTATTATTTATTTACAATTATCTAAAAACTATCTAAGGTGCATGTACAGAATACCATGGTATTGTTGATTTACAATAGAATGTACAATGATTCAATTTACAACCTTTTTATAAAATCAAAAAACACTTTATTCAACATTTTGTAGATGTAGAATTAACAAACCTCATAACATTTTATAGTTTAGGGACCAATTCTCACTATTAACTAGTTACTTATTAGCATTCCTATTATTAACGTATTGGCTGTTTATTAGTACTTATAAAGCACATATTCTGCATGACCATATTCTACATCCCTAATCCAACGCAATACCTAAACTTAACAACTATCTTACTAACTATTAATAAGCAGCAGATTAGGAGTTTATTGAGGCAGAAGTCATAGTTAATGGTTTGTTAACAGCGAGAATTGGACATTAAAATAAAGTGTGACAAAAAAATCCCATCTAATTTTAGATACGTCGCCATCTTACTCCAACCAAAGTGATTTGAATGCACCTGAAATCATAATTACAACTTCCCAACTTGTAATTACAAACTTCCAAGGAGGACTTGAACGCACCATATGACAACAATGCTTTGCTAACGATTCTTTTTTCACAAATCTTATTTAATTAAGCAACAACAACAAAAAATTGTATGATCAATTTCAGATTAACCCAGACCTAAGTGACAATTACGGACAAAAAAAACAACAAAAAAAAACTGTAGCTGGATGCTTAACATGTTGTTAAATGGTTTAATTGGGCATTACTTGGACAAAATAAGCTGCAAAGTGGACCAGACTCTATGCTGGTTGCCAAAAGACTGTTTTTGCAAGACTTTTTACTCTCTGGATGAAGTAAAGTTTCACTTCGTCTCCCTATCTAAGGGTACATGACAGCAACATACTAAAAATGGAAAGGTTGCATACATTTTGTATACAGACGACAACATTTTCAAAACAATCCCTATTCACACTGTAAAGACAGCTAAAAAAAAAAAAACTGTATTATGCTGCCAGGCCAGTAGTTGGCGATGTCACATTGTTAAGAAACACTACGCACCTACACTTTCCTATAGACATGTAAAGTAGTTTTTGTTTTTTCCACAGAGACAATATAATTTTCAAAGATGTGCACTTTGAAACCTGTTTTCAAAAGTTTGCATTTTCAAGCCCAACATGTCGTAGTCGTGTAAATGAATGGCAAAAACGCATTAAAAATATTTCCATTTTTAGTAAAAAAAAAAACGTGTTGTGTCAAGGTCCCATAAATTAAAAAAAGGCCCTTATCAATTAATGTTCCACCCACATGCCACCCACCCCTTACCTAAATGTCACTGCTGGTCATATAAACAGATTGTGATTATTGATGATCTTTCCATTCCAGTGCTGTTTTTTATAGTATTACACCCACAGTTTTAGCACCAGAATACCAATACAATTTCCACTCTCAAATATTTATGCAGGCTCTATAAATACATCCCTCATTAGCTTCCTCTTCTGAAACAGAAACTTAATGTCATTTTCCACAGCGTGATCGCACAGCGTTGGTCATCTAGAGGTGAATTTCCAGAAACTGTATCTCATCTCTTGCTGTCCTGCCTCAGATAACATTCACCCCTATATTCTGCTTTTAATGTGAGTATATGGGAATTTTTTGCTATTTTATCATCCAACAGGGGGAAAAAAACCCACAAGTTTACTCATTTAGAAAAGTGATAGCACACATCACCTTGATAAGCCACATAATTTGAGGCATCATTCATGTCTGTAAGACAAATGGTTTCAATGAACTGTTTGGTATTGCAGTCATGTAAAATGCTATGGCCTTAAGGTGTAGTTTAATCTCCTATTAGCGATCTCTTGTTTCACTGAGATTGGAAAGTGTGGCAACATTAAGATCAAATTTCAAGGATATCTGTAAATTAGTGGTTTGTAATCCATGATTAAACCAAAGCCAACATGAAATCCACTCCTCTGATAAAGGACACTCCAGCCTCTGTTCTAGCTCGAGCGTGTCGTATCAGATATCTCACATCTTCATATCTGGCTTCCCGCCACTTTAGCCATTGCATGAACAGGCAACAAACTTCCGCCAATCAAAAGGTGCTTGTTTGTACACAACAAATCAGATGCAAACAGATACAGAGGGAGCTTGACTAATCTAGAACTCTTTCACCTGGACTTCAACAATTCATTGTCAAATACATAATTCAAAATGATTAAAGGGTGCAACTTATCTTTTCCAAAACCAGAGCTTTAGTCATTGGTGTGTAAATGAAGTTGGGTTAGTTCATTCTAACAAACTTGGAAAATGTAAGAAAAAGTCGCAATTATGAGAAATAGTGTTGCTATTGTGAAGTATAATGTTAAAATTATTAGCATTATTAGCATTCACAATCGTTAAAGTTGCAATTATGAGAAAAAATAATTTACCAGAAATAAAGTTGTAATTGTGACGTTCTCATTACAATCTCAGTTGTGAATATAAAGTCACAACTGTAAAATATAAAGGTGCAATTGTGAGAAAAAGCAAAACTTATGAGAATAAGTTGCAATTATGAAAAATATAGTTTTAATTGAGGTATTCCTGCAATTGTTAAGTATAATACCACAATTATTAGCAATTGTTTGTTGTTAATTGCAACTGTTATATATAAAGTTGTAATTACAAGAAAGTCACATTTAGGAGAAATAAAGTTGTAATTCTGATGTACTTCACAATCTCAATTGTGAATATAAAGTCTTAATTGTGAAATATAAAAGTACAATTGCGAGAAAAAGTAACTTTTTATGTGAAATAAAGTTTTAATAGTGAGGTATTGTCGCAGTTGTTAAGTATAACATTATTATCAGTTGTTCATTGTTAATTGCAATTGTTAGATATAAAGCAATATGAGAAAAAGTCACATTTCTCGTAAATGAGAGTACTTGTGACATATGCATATATATATATATGTATGCATACAACCCGAATTCTGGAAATGTTGGGACATTTTTTTGAATTTGAATTAAATGAAAACTAAAAGAATTTCAGATCACATGAGAAAATATTTTATTCACAATAGAACATAACATAATAAATGTTTAAACTGAGAAATTTTACAATTTTATGCACAAAATGAGCTCATTTCAAATTTGATGCCTGCTACAGGTCTCAAAATAGTTGGGACGGGGGCATGTTTACCATGGTGTAGCATCTCCTCTTCTTTTCAAAACAGTTTGAAGACATCTGGGCATCAAGGTTATGCGTTTCTGGAGTTTTGTTGTTGGAATTTGGTCCCATTCTTGCCTGATATAGGTTTCCAGCTGTTGAAGAGTTTGTGGTCGTCTTTGATGTATTTTTCGTTTAATGATGCGCCAAATGTTCTCTAGGTGAAAAGATAGGTGAAAGATCTGGACTGCAGGCAGGCCAATTCAGCACCCGGACTCTTCTACTACGAAGCCATGCTGTTGTAATAGCTGCAGTATGTGGTTTTGCATTGTCCTGCTGAAATACACAAGGCCTTCCTTGAAATAGACGTGGTCTGGAGGGGAGCATATGTTGCTCTAAAAACTTTACGTACCTTTCAGCATTCATAGTGCCTTCCAAAACATGCAAGTTGCCCATACCGTATGCACTTATGCACCCCCATACCATCAGAGATGCTGGCTTTTGAACTGAACGCTGATAACACGCTGGAAGGTCTCCCTCCTCTTTAGCCCGGAGGACATGGTGTCCGTGATTTCCAACAAGAATGTCAAATTTGGACTCGTCTGACCATAGAACACTTTTCCACTTTTGAAACAGTCCATTTTAAATGAGCCTTGGCCCACAGGAGACGACAGTGCTTCTGGACCATGTTCACATATGGCTTCCTTTTTGCATGATAGAGCTTTAGTTGGCATCTGCAGATGGCACGGCGGATTGTGTTTATCAACAGTGGTTTCTGGAAGTATTCCTGGGCCCATTTAGTGATGTCAGTGACAGAATCATGCTGATGAGTGATGCAGTGTTGTCTGAGGGCCCGAAGACCACTGGCATCCAACAAAGATCTTCGGCCTTGTCCCTTACGCACAGAGATTTCTCCAGTTTCTCTGAATCTTTTGATGATGTTATGCACTGTAGATGATGAGATTTGCAAAGCCTTTGCAATTTGATGTTGAGGAACGTTTTTTTTTTAAAGTATTCCACAATCTTTTTACGCACTCTTTCACAGATTGGAGAGCCTCTGCCCATCTTTACTTCTGAGAGACTCTGCCTCTCTAAGACATCCCTTTTATAACTAATTATGTTACAGACTTGATGTAAATTAACTTAACTAGTTGCTAGATGTTCTCCCAGCTGAATCTTTTCAAAATGTCTTGCTTTTTCAGTCCTTTGTTGCCCCCGTGCCAACTTTTTTGAGACCTGTAGCAGGCATCAAATTTGAAATGAGCTCATTTAGTGGACAAAAGTGTAACATTTCTCAGTTTAAACATTTGTTATGTTCTCCATGTTCTATTGTGAATAAAATATTGGGTCATGTGATTTGAAAGTCTTTTAGTTTTCATTTTATTCAAATTTAAAAAACGTCCCAACATTTCCGGAATTCGGGTTGTAAAACTGTATATATAACTGTGAAATACTGTCATAAATGTGATGTATAAAGTTGCAATTATAAGAAATAAATATGAGAAATAACATTTATATGAAATAAATTGAGAAATAGTGTTGCATTGTGAGCTATGAAGTTGCAATTCCAAGACATAGTTGCAATTATAAGATAGCCATAAGTCACAATGAGAATCAAAGTCACAGTTAAAAGAAATAAAGTCAATTACCTTTATATTTTTTTGTTCTGAGGAATCAGACTTCCACTGTTTCCACTGGAAACAGGATGGGCTATTAGTTGGAACTAGTTTCTGAGTTATAGTGTTTGCAAAAGTACAAACTTGGCAAGCTTTTGCTGAACTTGTGGACGAAAGTTTGTCATGTAAGTTCGGGAGGTTACGCAGTTGTGCATGAGGAAATGGTGTCAGGTTTTTGATGAATGGGCAAACCAAGGTGTGTTTTCTGTGAGTGAGGGGTTAGACTTACCATAGGAGCTGGGGCCACTGTTTAAGGAATTGTCTCACTGCTATGTGCACAGCTAATGGGAGGCCAACCACAAATATTCAGGGGTCAGATCTGCAAACACGCTCTCAATGAGAACACAGGTAGATGGTAATTGCACAAACTGAGAGTGCAGAGCAAGCCATGTTCACATGTAATCAGATCTCAAGTGTACGCTCAGGTAAAGAGGCATTTATTGGTTAAACTACGAGTCTAGGTTGAAGTTTATGGCTGAGGTTAGCTTCAGGGTCACAGTCTTTCCCTCAGAGGTAATGGAGGCTGATTGGATGGGAAGTGGAAACTCAGGCAGGCTGTAATTCAGCACTGTTGACACCTGCTGTCAATGAAACAGTTGAAACCTCACATACCAACAATATGAGAGCTTGACTCAGGTTTTAGCCTGAAAATGGTATAATATCTGTAATTAAAAAAAATAGCACAGTGCACAGATGGATAAAGGAACCTCTGGAGATTCATAGTCAGTTTTATTTCATTAAAACAAAATTGAACATTTTTATTTGTTATATGCATCTCATTAAAAATATTTTACCATGCCATCATTTTTTATTTTTGCTATTTTTGAAATTACTTTTATGTATAGACTTTGTTTTACCCTTAAGATTTTCAGTCTTAAACTACACTGAAAAAAATACCCTGAAACAATTTTCACTCAGAAATTGCAAGTAAATTTCAAGAATGACAAACAAATGAAAACTAACACACTGAATTAAATATTAAATTTTTAAGGAGAAAGACTGAAATAGTATTTCCTTGTAAAATGTACTCCGATGTATTTTAATTTAAAAAAGCATTTTTTACAGTCTACAAAAATCTGATCATCTAACATAGAATTAAAAAAAAAAACATTTAGATATTTATTGTGTAAAAATGTACATTTTTCAAAAATTACAAGGTGTAATTTCCATCAAAATAGCCAAATACAGTGTTTAAGTAAAAGTTCAGTATATTTAGTTACCAAGAAGAAGAGATTAAATATGTACGATGTGTGAGAAAAACAAAGAAATATTAAGACAAAAATCACATTTTTAATTTTGTTGTATTTTTGTCAATATATGTACAATTTCTGTAAATATTATCTAATAATTTGTAATTAACAATAGATAAAAATGTAGCTATGAAATTAGCCTTAGCAAGACAAAGAAATCTGCCATTTTATCCCTGAATTGTAAAAACTGTAATTGCCACTACTGTCATTTCAAAGAATGATATTAAACAATGACAAAAATGAAAGAAACAACAGAATTCTACAGTTGGAAATTGTTAGTGGACATATTATGTGATCTTGTAAGAGTGTGAAAAACTTATTTATTTTTGCTTGAGGCCAAAAGTGTCTATAGTTGAAGAAAACACTCATATATCTTCTCACTGCAGGCAGATTTATTGTAATAACCAACTATTTGTCAAACAGGTATACAAATTAACCAGTCAACTCTCAACTTAACCCAAACATTCCCAAGCATTAATCTGAGGACGGCGCTCTGGAATCCTGTGGGAACGTAAAATCACCATGAGGTCTCTTTAATACCTCAACTGTTTCTTCTAGAGAGTACGTTTTTTGATTTGTTACGTTTCTGCTGGCAGACGTTACACAAAAGTGGAAGTATGAACATGTCAGATGTAGAATTCAGGGAGGGGATGATATAAATTACGTATGCACCGTTTTGGATGAAGGTTTTAACTCTTGCAGGTGCCTGCGTGTTGGAGGCATGTGTGACTTTAGATCTGAGAGGAGTATTTTAAGGATCTGGGGAAATTCCCAGAGCATGGAGGGTCTCTCTCTCAAAGTATGAAAACTCCGGGAGCATCCGTTCTACTGTTCTCTCCTTTCCTGCTCCAAGTCCTCATAGGTTGAGGAAAACGGTACCTGAGGGAATACAGGGACTTTGGCCGCCCTCACTCTCTCTAAAACACACACCTCAGTCTTTCCCTTGTTCTCATATGCTGTCCTCCTGTCATAAATATTGTACAGTCAAAGAGAAGGACTTGCCCTAACAGTCCCAGAACTCCTCTGTAGGGCCCACAGGTCAGCGCTCGCTGCTTAAACATGTTTGTCTATGTGCTAACTGGCCCATAATCACAAATGGCTTGTAGTGCGAATGTGTGCATGTGCATCTAGTAAAGCCTTTCGCACACTATAACACAGAATCTAATCACCTTTTACATTTAGAGTCTGCAAAAAAAAGTCCCAGATTGTGTAGTCACAGATGCTACAATATAGGTTTAAAACAAATTTAGTCAACAAATTATCAGTTTAATCGACTCTAATGAACAGCCAAAGAAAGGAATCAGTGCAAGAGAAATATCAGCTCCCCAAATTTCTGTTGTTTTTTGCGCATTTTCCTCTTTTTCATATTTATTACGAGAAATAAAGTTGCAATTTTGAGATGTAAAGTTACAATTACAAGAAATAAAGTCTTAATTGAACTTAAATGACTGAGGTCTTAAACAAATTTGCAATTGTCTTAATTACAAGAAATAAAGATGGAATTGCGTGACATTAAGTCACAATTATGAGAAATAAAGTTGAAATTGTAAGATATAAAGTTGCAGCTACAAGAAAAGAAAATAAAGTCGCAATTATGCAAATGTCAATTGTGAGACATGAAGTCGCAGTTATGAGAAAACTAAGATATAAAGTCCCAAATTAATGAATGAATGAGATATAAAATCACATCGCGAGAAATAAAATTGCAATAGCAAAATCTATAGTTGCTACTGCAAGAAATAAAGTCAGAAATATGTTATATAAACTTGAAATTACAAAAAATAATCCATTGTGATATAAAGGTCACAAATATGAGAACTTACAATTATGAGACATAAACATGAGACAGTAAGATATGAAGTTGCAATTGTGAGATAGTACGTAACAATTATAAGACATATTACAAGTCGCAATTATGAAAAACAAAGTTGGAATTCCGGGGCATAAAGCCACAGTTATGAGAAATTAAGTTGCAGTTAGAAGAAATAAATTCAAAAGTTTGAGTTAGATATGAAGTCGCAATTATGCAAAAGTCAATTGTGAGACGTGAAGTCGCAGTTATGAGAAAACTAAGATATAAAGTCCCAAATGTGAGATATAAAATCATATTATGATCAATAAAATTGCAATAGTGAAATGTACAGTTGCATTTATTAGAACTTAACTGTAAGACTAAAAGTTGCATTTATAAGAAATAAAGTTGTAATTATGATACACAAAGTTGCATTTACAAAAAAAAAAGTTAATTATGAGACATGAAGTCACAATTGTGAGAAAACTGGAAGATATAAAGTCAGATTATGAGAAATAAAATTGCAATACCAAAATATACAGTGGCAGTTATGAGAAATTGAAACACAATTGTAAAGTAAACAGTTGCAATTACAAGAAATAGAATCCATCAAAGAGCAAAAAAGCTCATCTTGAAATTTGTTTGCCAATTCTAATATTGACTTGAAATTGTGTTACATGTGAATGGAACTAAGCTCAAGATCCTACTTTTTTCAGTTTTAATTACAAGAAATAGTCTTAATTCTAAGATTCTAAAATGAGAATTCTAAAATTCTAAGAATTCTAAGAAATTGATATTACAAAGTCAAATTATGAGAATTAAAGTAGCAATTGTGAGATAAAGTTTACAAGAAATGGTCATAATTGTGAGATATGAAGTTGCAATTACAAAAAAGTCTGTGAGACAGGGTCGCAATATTGAAAAAAGACAAAGTCCCATTACAAGAAATCAAGTTGCAATAGGGAAATATTCTCAAAATTACGAGAAATAAAGTTACATTGTAAGACATAAATTGCCCAATTATGAGAAATAAAATTGTAATTACAAGAAATAGGCCTAAAGTCATAATTGTGAGATATGGAGACACATTGTGAGATATTAATGTCACAATTAAGAGAAATATAATTGTAATGAGAAATAAAGCAGTAATTATTAAATCTGAAGTTGCAATGGTTAGACAATTGAGAGATAGACAGTCACAATTATGAGAAATAAAGCTGTGAAAAACGATACAAAGTGTCATTATATTTTCACAAATAAACAAGCTAACAAATAAAAAAGTAAACAAATAAATAAATACACTGGAAAAGTCAAGTATAATGCATTAATTTACAGTCATTTTAGTCTGAAAAGCAAGAAAAAGCAATGACTTGAAGCCATTTCTCCATGTTGCTAAGAATGTGACATGTTTATATGAGAACAGAATTTCAGGGTCAGAGATGCAGTCAGAAAGGAGAATGATCTTGCAATGATGCACAACACCATAGAAAAGAAAGTTTTCCTATGTCCAAGTTTTTCTATGGAAATTTAAAGGTGTCATAGGTGATTGTCTTCAGAAACATTTTTTGTTATTCTGGTTGAAAGTCTCTTCACATCCTGATAGCAATCATTAAGTTAA
>JAFVLL020006626.1:0-29482 GCA_021397915.2 Tor tambroides
CAGTACAACATGTTGTTTTTTTTTTTTTTGTTGTTTTTTTTTTTTTTTTTTTACAATAGATCAAGTTATTTTAAAGTCAAGTTATTTTTTCTCATTAAATTAGAAATTTCATTATATGAATGTTTGTATGGAAACTGTTCTCAAATAATCAAAGCCAATTTTAAGTAATCAAACAATAAAAATGAAATTGAAACCTAATTAACCATTTCTTTATTGAAAAGTTAGTGTTTAAAAGTAAATTTTCACAGAAACAATGCATCTTAATTGAAAAAGCTTTGTTGATTTGACATTAAATGTTCACTGCAATGCTTTTTCTTAATGCTAATGCAATTAATGACAAATGTTAACAGTAAGTTTAGTTTTCATTTCACTTTTATATTTTATTTTCTGTTTTATCTGTCAACCAAAATGTAAATTATTTCCTTTGATTGTAGTGAAATTCAATTTTCAAATCATCGGTTGCATTTTATAATACTAGGATGATACCGTGTAACTGTGAAATGTTTAAATTAAAATTTAATATTTTATTTTATTTTTTTAATTTTGCCAATTTTTTTTTTGCAGATGCTTAAATAATGAAATAGGTAATTCATTTTTATCATCTGATAAATATATTTAAAATGCCTTCCATATAGGTCAAATCTCAAAGCTTTTAAGGCCACTAAAAGGATTTCAATTTTCCAGTTACTTGTGAGTCATCTTTACATATTGGCATATGAGTAAATGAGAATTCTGGCTGGCACAATTGGCAGGTCACAATGTGTTGCCTCTCACCATCGGCATCCTGGGATTAACCGCCACCTGTTAATAACCAGAGGATTTTCCCAAATGTAAATCTAATCCTGAAATATGCCAGCCCACTTCCAAGTGCATTTACATAGTTGCTTCTGCCAGAGCTTTATATGTCTGAAAGTCTTTTCCTTTGGCAACAAAGAATGCTTGGAATTCAAAAATTCAGTTTTTGTTTCGCTGACCTCTCCCTGACCCGTTTGTAGCTTTAAACCAAATGGATTCTCACACATGATTAATAATTCTATGTGCAGTTATTTGAACAAACTCAGGCTTTGTCCCAAAGCTCAGCTTTTTCTTGATTGCATTTTGAGCCTTGAAAATCCAGTAACAGCCAGCAACATCTGTGGAGATAAGAGCACATGTCAATCAACCGAAACAACTGATGCCTTTGTACAGTTTCTGTACAGAAAACTCTGCTTTGGAGGCCTTTTCTCCAGGGGAAAGGGAGAAAATAAAGGAGGTCATAATCCGGTGGAGTGGGATCTCCAGCGGCCTCGTCCCACCTGTGAGCCAGAATGCCGTAGGTCAAATTCCCTACTTCATTTTCACGCTCGGCTTGAATTGTTTTTCTCTCCTGTACTCCCGCTAACCCTCACAGAAGCTGTACAGTTCACTCAGAAGTTGACATTGCATTTTTTTTATTTCCTTTTTTGCTCCAATCATGAACCACCCATCTTTTCTCCCACAGGGAGTGTTTCTGTTTCAGAAAATGGATGGAACTCTCAGTTTTCTATCTCTCCTAATGTTATAACTCACATCCCTCATCCATCCATTCATCCGTCCATCCATCACTTGTCGGCTCTTTTCATTACCTGCCTCGCTCTTGCGGAATAGAAGGCCGTTTCCACCACGCTTTCCCGTAGATAAGGGGGTGCGAGCCAGTTGACACGGAAACTGTTATCAGAAGTCTTGCTTTTATATCGTGACCACCACCAGGGATTCTGTAGCTTGGTCTTGCCCTGGGTAACATAACCAGCTATTTCCCCTCCGCTGAGGTCTTTTTCACCTGCTGTTTCGGGTTGCTCACGGTTGTCATCTAGTCAAACAGCTACTACAGTATTGGAATATCTGATTAAAGCCTTCTGTGCACTCTGAGGTTGATCAGATCAATTTAAAACTCATTACTGATTTTAATGCGAGGGTAAGTGCTGAACTACTAATAACAATATGCTTTTAAAGTCTCTCAGTGTGAAAATCCATTGTAGATTGTTGCCAAGGGTTACAGACTTCAACTTGTATAGAGAGAGAGAGAGAGGAAAAAATCAAATATGATTGTGCTGTGAAAGCCATGCAGTGAGCGCCGCATATGAAAATGTAGTTTAGTGGAAATGAGAGAGACAGAGGTGAGAGATGTCATGTTCCTTGTAAAGATAATAGCTTTAATATGTAAACACAGCCATTTCAGTGCATTCTATGTTAGTAACAAATATAAAAAGATTTTTTTTTTTAAAGCCAGATAAGTTGAATTAAAGTTAAACCACACTGATTTTTCTAAGTTGTAAATTAAAGAAAGACTGTTAAGGTCATTGCACACTGAGTCTGAAATTTTTGTCCGAAATTTTCGCACGTTAAAAAATAAATACGACCTCACGTTCTGTCAATCACGTTTGCACACTGCCTCCAAAAATTTCGTCCGTCAAAAAAAATTTGGATCAGGTTCGATTTTCTGCGTTTTCACATCCGTAGCATGCATTTTGATAGGAAAGGATGGGGAATACGAAAAAACAGAAAAAAAACGCATGCCAAAATTTCGGACTCGGTGTGCAATGACCTTAAGTGTGTTTTCCAAGAAAATATTATTTTTGTCTTTCTACATCAAAATTTCATGCTTAATTCAGTGTTGCTTGCTGTTTCTTTGTAACTATTTATGAAATTTGCTAGCAATTTCTTAGTGGAAATTGTTCTAAATTTTTTAAATTTAGTTTATCGTAGTCATTTTAATACAGATGCATCTGCATCAAAAACAAGTGAATTTTGAATGCGACTTCCATTCTTTTTTGTACCTCTAATAGTAAATTACACGATTATTGTAGGTAAAAAAAAAAAAAGTGTTTGACTTAAAAAAAAAAAAAAAATTGGATGCAGGTCATTTACTTTAAATAGAAATTTTGTCAAAGATGAAAAGGGGTTTTCAAGCATCAAAACAATGAAAGTTTAATGCAGCTTTATTTTTTCTGTACATTAGAATGCACCTTGTTTAATTTAGTTTTTTTTTTCTTGTGAGCAAAAAAAATAATGACTAATATACATTTTTAATTTGATTCACAGAAGACACCCACATAATTCAGTGTAACACTAGTTCATATATCAAAAATTCTTGTCAGGCATATTTAGAACAAGAGAGGTTACAAACTCTATTTAAGGATATATATATTTTATAATCTTTACCAGTTTTTGTCAGTTTCCTTCATAGGTTTTACCCATATGTCAACAAGAAGTTTTTAATCATTTAAAATATAATACAATTTAGTATAATCACATTTTGTTTTATGTAATTTAATAAGAACAGGTCAGAATAAGTGTACATTTTTACTTAAATATATCTGTTACGCTGAATAATGATGGAACTTTATTTTGACATTTCATTTTCACAAATGTTATTTGAAACATTAAATTAGACACTTCGCTTGCTTTCTGTGTAGCCTAAATCACTTTTGTAAATTTAATTTGATGTGAACCCCGAAATGGGACATCTTTGACCCAACTGTCACCACGACTTTGGTTTATTAAAATAAAGTAATTTATAAAGAGAGAATTTGCATTATAATTTCCTAACATGCAAATACAAAACTACACCACTATGGTGTTGGCTTGTGAGCCAACTAACTAATTTTAAAATTAAATTGGTGCATGATGCTCCTGCACGCTTACAAAAGGATATGTAAGCACCTATACAATAACTTTGTTGGAAATTGTTGTTATCCAATATGTTCAGAGATAAATGAGTATAATCCAAAAAACAGGTTCATTTCATGCTTCAATATCACAAGCTATACAAAATAATGGATCTGTGAAAGAGCAGTTTATTTTAGTATGTAATTTTATTTTTCTGCCATCCTGCCGCTGATGAAACAGCAGGAGGTCAGATGCATGTGATTTCACACACGTCAACACGCCTGGAAATCTAAAAGCTTTTCTGCACCTACGTACTTTGTGACATGAAACACAGCGATCCATAAGCTCCCAGAGTTTTCTCTGCTGTACCACTAGCAATTGTAGCTTATTTGTCTGACAGAAATATCACATGCAATTTGAGCATTGGCATGATGATGCTCTCTAACAGATTAATGTTAAGAATGCTCGCAGCAAGTTTTACGTACAAAGAAATGATTAGTACTGTATGTTTGATAAAATATTGATGAGTGATGCACACTCACATCACATGAAGATTGCAGTTCAGTATCAGTTGTGGTTAGACAAAATAATGTGAACACCTGGGAAATAGGCAATGTTTCTTTATTAAGGTGTTTTAACACTATTTGCCTTTAATACAGCTTCCAACCTTCTCAGAACAGATTCACACAACTATCAAATAATCTCCAGTTGAATGTGGTTTATCAGAGCATCTGCCAATTGTTTCATAGAATCTAATTTTTACACTTCTCTCCAAAACTTACCACAGTGGTTTGATAATATTCAAGTCAGGTGATTTGTCTGGCCAGAGCAGGTGTTGAATTTCATCTTGGTGCTCCAACTGTACTGGTTTTATGATCTTTTTCGCTATTTAGCGTTGGAGTCTGTGATTTAAACTTTCATCAGTTGCAGATTTTTTATGGATGTTGGTTTTGTGAAGCTCTCTGCAGTCGGTTTTTGTGGAAACAGAGTCTTCAAGGTGAATATTCACTTTGTCAGCAGTAGTTCTGTATTGTTTGGACACAATCCTTGTAGTGTTCGATGGTCCTTATCATTCATTTTCAGTTTTATTTTAAAAGAGTGGCCCCATGTTGTCTGAATTATAAGTAGCCTATAATGTACAACACCACTTAACTGTGATATCCAGTCAGCAAATCATGGTTCATGAGTGTGATTGGAGAGTGAATTGTGTTAATGGCTGTTCAATATGAATCTGCCACCACAATGTTATGAATCACTTGTTTATCAGGAAGTCAGCATGAAATGGTTACTTATTTGTAGCATTTATCTCTATTGCTGATTCAGCTAAATCAAACCCTGCAGTCACGGCTTGCATGATTTTGATTGTGTGTTTTCTGAACAGCCAGAAATGTTTACCAACAATATCATCATGACTTTGATTTATTCATGCTTATTTCAGATTTTATTTTCACTTTTGTGTTTTCAATGATTAAAGTTGAATAAGTCCTCAGCTTCTTATCCAATCCAGATGGAATCTGCTGATTTTTATTTTTTTTCCCCCCCACATTTTCTTTACTCATATTAATAAAATCTGCTGAAGGGCTTGTAGGCCCGTCAGGCATTATGCTGGAGGGAGAGGTGTATAATCTTGCGCCTCAGGTACATTCAGTCTTTGTATTTTATTTCCTTAAAGGTACTGTAAGTGCTGTTCTAGCCGTCTCACACTAACTAACGCCCACCCTCCACAGGCTTGTCACCAAACCTGAAGGCTTATAATGAGTGACAGGAAGTGAGCGCCTCAGAGACTTCTGATTGGCTAAACAAGAGCATCCTGTGGTCATATTCTTTGTTTGCTGTTTACAGAGCCTAGGGCTGTCGCAGACATGTGGGATTTCTCAGGACAGCTATTTCAGTGATATCTGTCAGGTTTGTAGGGACCATGTCTGCGTGCTACTCTATAAAACATCACTCACAGCACCTTTGAAAGCACATAATGTTGGTGAAGTATTCATGTGGCCTTTAAGCAGTGATTCTAGGTGGAATGATTTTTTCCCCTACTTAAAATGCAGAGATATTTAATTGTCTATTGTCTATGTATATTGTCTAAATGTTTGATACATTCCTTTGTAAGCTGCTTTGGATAATAGCATCTGCTAAATGTGTAAATGTACTGTAAATGTCAACATTTACATTGTTACTGAGCATAAATGTTTTCAGATTTTGAATTGCAATATTCATTTTTTTTAAACAGTCTTCTTTACCGTCTGCTACATTAAGCATAAACACAAATGTAGGCCAATTAGTCAATATTTACTCAATTGTGACCCTGGACCACAAAACCAGTCTTAAGTGTCAATTTTTCAAAATTGAGATTCATACATCCCCTGAAAGCTGAATAAATAAGCTTTCCATTGATGTATGTAATGTGATGTTATGATAGGACAATATTTGGCCGAGATGCAACTATTTGAAAATCTGGAATCTGAGGGTGCAAAAAAATCTAAATATTGAGAAAATCGCCTTCAAAGTTGTCCAAATGAAGTTCTTAGCAATGCATATTATTAATCAAAAAATATGTTTTGATAAATTTTCAGTAAGAAATTTACAAAATATCTTCATGGAACATGATCTTTACTTATAGTTTTTCTCGATTGCTTAAACACATTTCTTGAAACTATGCCTCGTATTCTCAAAACAGTAAACGCGAATCCATAACTTCTAACTCAATTCCCCAAACTTCCTATATTCAGGTCAAAATGAAGCTCTCCACTCAAAACAACTCAGTCTTGCTGAAAAACCAAACTTTCCTCTCAGACATGACACACAAACAGTCAAAAACACACACACTACAACACAGTTTTACACACTGATGAGATAAATTCAAAACAATACTACAAAAACCGGTAATAAGTGTTGCTTGTGGTACTCCCCAAATGTTTTATTCCTCAATTTAATGTACTGTAGAGTACAGTACAATACAGAAAACAACAAAAATAATTATTCTGCCCCAGTATCCTGTCTTTGGTCTGAGACAGGCCAAAGAACCTCTTCAACATCACAGGCTATACTGGCCCTGGCAAGGCAACGGGGGTAAAATCATCTTGCATGCCTGATGTCCTTGTGTCATTGTTCACAAACAAGATAGGCAAAATGCTTAGTCATGTTGTCAATATAACAGTGCACTCTGTTAGTATTACCTGATGTAAACTATGGCAACAGTTTGGATGACAGTTACTGTACTGAAATGCAGAAGGCTGCACTTCTTATGTATGCCACATATCCATTTCAAAAGTACAAATGTACACATTACTGTATGTGTGATATTGATTGAAAAAGACTGGATATGATTCAAAGTTGCACTTTTACTAGTGGTCTGACCAAAAAAAAAAAAAAAATACACATTACAACGTCATTGTGAAATAGAAAAGAAAAAGAAAGATGTGCACAAAGGCGAAAATAAAAATGAGAAAGTCCACTATCAGAATTTGTAACTCTTGTGTTGTCCTCTGTCTATACAGTATATGCTTTCCAGTTGAAGGTTCATGAGATGCACCTTTGAGCTATTTCAGAGAACTGGTTTGTCATTGGTTGATCTATATTCTCTTCATTAGTGAAAGTCAAGATTCACTTGAACAATTCATGCCAAATTTATTACAGTAAAAGTCTAATAGAAATGTGTAGAAAATATGCTTGACAGTTTATGACAACTAGATCAACCATTTTGCATTTACCGTAATGATTTATATGATGAACTAATGACTTGAGGTTTTGAGGGGTAAGACTATAGCACAGAGAACTATACATTTTGAGCAACATGACAATAGCAACTGATAATGTAGGAAACCACAGACAAATGTACATAATCATTTGCATGAATGTACCAAAGCAATCACAACTTGTTCAAAAGAATGAGAAACTTTTTATGATGTGCACAAGTGACTAGATGATGTGGAGGTTAAACAAGTAGTTTTGAGAAGTTCATTTCTGATCTGAGAAATGCACCAAAGCCACTGAGAAAAACTGTAAGCTGACTTTGGCCCTTTTAACTCCATCAAAGTTTCTGATTGGTGTGTGATAAATTTTGACTCCTAGTGTTTCCACTTGGGTAATTGTGTGCTAATTGAGCTCAAACTGTGTTGACTTGAGTGAACAATATTGAATCCTAGTGCTTTCTAAATGAGCACATGGTGTAAGCACTGAGAAATGAAGGGATTTGTGTGTAGAGTTTTGCAGTAACAGTTCACCAAATTTGACTCATGTGTCAAAGCAGGGAATAGTGTTTATAGTTTAGGGAAATGGGTGTATTTTTTGAAAAATGGCGTTGTGGTTTTGAAATTTTAGTTCAAAAGCCTGGTTATAGTGTTTTAGCAATCGAGAAAAACTGTAATATCCTAATGATTTTTGACATAAAAGAAAAATTGATAAGTTTGACCCATACAATGTATTTTTGGCTATTGCTACAAATATACCCCAGCGACTTAAGACTGGTTTTGTGGTCCAGGGTCAGAATTAGTCAATAATTACTCAGTATTCCTTCAATTCTATTGAATTAAAAACGTATAACGGTTTTCACAAAAATATAAAGAAGCACTGTTTGTAACATTAATAATAATTCAGAAATCAGCAAATCAGCATATTAGAATTATTTCTAAAAAATCATATGACGCTCAAGACTGAGATAAAGGCTGCTGAAAATTCAGCTTTGCGTCACAAAAATAAATGACATTTTTAAAATATATTCAAATAGAAACCTTGTAATATTTCACTATTTTTAATGAATTATTGATTTATTCAATGCAACAATGGTGAGCATACAAAGCAGTAAATAAATCTTTCTGACTCCAAACGTTTGAATTTCCCAAATTTTGTTCTTCATTTTGGATATATATTTCCTCCCATTGAGCTTGTTTCAAATAATTATGCAATTTAATTTGACACTGCATTAGAATTTGGCCAAAAGAAAAGAAAGTAACTTAGAAAATCATAATGATGCTATTTACTGGAGCAAACCTATGATGCCTTAAAATGCACCTCACTGTGTTTTAGAGTCACAATGTATTGATTGACATTTTTCTGAATGTTAAAGCTTTTAAAGACATGTGACTTTCCAGAAAATGTGTCTTTTAAGGATAATTGGTTTCGTGTTTCACAAGCCGAAATGACCTGATGGTGCTGGAGTTCTGAGAATCATCTGATTCAGTGTCCAGTCATCTGAAAGACTCCTTTGGGTTTAGTGTGGCGTCAGTGTGGAGCCCAATGAGCATATAAATCACATTACAGTCAGTATATGAGTTAGAGTCGTCTGGAGGATCTGAAAGTCTTCAGGGAGATGTGTCACGATTGTAAGGTAAACAATTCAGTTCAGATGAGTTACAGGAATAGTTCACCCAAATAATTAAAATGCTGCCATTATTTACCCATCATGTTGTTCCAAATCTGTACTTTCTTTCATCTGTTGAACAAAATTTGAAGAATTTTCTGGCTGTATTCACTTTCATTAAAGTGAATGAGGGCTGAGGCTTCAAAAGTATCATAAAGTAGTTCATATATTCCAAGTCTTCCAAAGTCATATAACAGAAAAGTGTGAGGAATAGATAGAAAATGTGATTTATTCTTATGTCTTGCCTTGAATATCTTGCTAGACACACAGGGAGAGTGTTCAGGAAACTTGATTGAAAAATGAATATTTTCTCTTTGGTGAAATCAGTGGCACATAAATTACACACTTGAACTTTAACCGTATAATATATTTCGAATATTGATATCTTGACCCCTGTCCTCTGACAGATGCAGAAGCACCTGGTCATGATTCTCTCATGGGAAGAATAACTTATGTAAACAGTGTTTTGCATGTGTATTTCTGTGTCCTTGCTCTCTATCTCACACACCTAATGGGACTCACACACATCAGGGACTGAGCGCTGATCTGTCTGTCAGCTTGATGGGCAATAAACAGAATGGTGAAGGGCCAGTGGGAGCACAGGACGTATAATATTGTATTATAGATCTATACAGTATATACTGTATCTTTATATATAACTGCACAGACCAGAAAAGATTTCAACAGTCTTAATGTGTTCTTAGATTTGCTCGCAGATAACTGCTGTTATCGACTTATTTTATATTAAATAAGATATTTATAATATAGGACCACAAAACCAGTTATAAGTGTCAATTTTTCAAAACTGAGATTTATACATAATCTGAAAGCTGAATAAATAAGCTTTCCATTGATGTATGGTATGTTATGATAGGATAATATTTGGCCAAGATACAACTATTTGAAAATCTGGAATCTGAGGGTGCAAAAAAATCAAAATACTGAGAAAATTGCCTTTAAATCTATCCAAATGAAGTTCTTAGCAATTCATATTACTAATCAAAAAAATAATTTTAATATATTTATTGTAGGAAATTTCCAAAATATCTTCATAGAACATGATCTTTAATTAATATGAAAAATGGATAATTTTGACCCATACAATGTATTTTTGGCTATTGCTACAAATATACCCCAGCAACTTAAGACTGGTTTTGTGCTCCAGGGTCACACACACACACACACACACACACACATATATATATATATATATATATATATATACACTCACCGGCCACATTATTAGGTACACCTGTTCAATTGCTTGGTAACACAAATTGCTAACCAGCCAATCACATGGCAGCAACTCAGTGCATTTAGGCATCTAGATGTGGTGAAGACGACTTGCTGAAGTTCAAACCGAGCATCAGAATGGGGAAGAAAGGGGATTTAAGTGACTTTGAACATGGAATGGTTGTTGGTGCCAGACGGGCTGGTCTGAGTATTTCAAAAACTGCTGATCTACTGGGATTTTCATGCACAACTATCTCTAGGGTTTACAAAGAATGGTCCGAAAAAGAGAAAATATCCAGTGAGCAGAAGTTGTGTGGACGACAATGCCTTGTTGATGTCAGAGGAGAATGGGCAGACTGGTTAGAGATGATAGAAAGGCAACAGTAACTCAAATAACCACTCGTTACAACCAAGGTATGCAGAATACCATCTCTGAACGCACAACACGTCGAACCCTGAAGCAGATGGGCTCCAGCAGCAGAAGACCACACCGGGTGCCGCTCCTGTCAGCTAAGAACAGGACACGGAGGCTACAATTCGCACAGGCTCACCAAAATTGGACAATAGAAGATTGGAAAAATGTTGCCTGGTCTGATGAGTCTCGATTTCTGCTGCGACATTCAGATGGTAGGGTCAGAATTTGGCGTAAAGAACATGAAAGCATGGATCCATCCTGCCTTGTCTCAACGGTTCAGGCTGCTGGTGGTGGTGTAATGGTGTGGGGGATATTTTCTTGGCACACTTTGGGCCCCTTAGTACCAATTGAGCATCGTTTAAACGCCACAGCCTACCTGAGTATTGTTGCTGACCATGTCCATCCCTTTATGACTACAGTGTACCCATCTTCTGATGGCTACTTCCAGCAGGATAATGCACCATGTCACAAAGCTCAGATCATCTCAGACTGGTTTCTTGAACATGACAATGAGTTCACTTTACTCAAATGGCCTCCACAGTCACCAGATCTCAATCCAATAGAGCACCTTTGGGATGTGGTGGAACGGGAGATTCGCATCATGGATGTGCAGCCGACAAATCTGCAGCAACTGCGTGATGCTATCATGTCAATATGGACCAAAATCTCTGAGGAATGTTTCCAACACCTTGTTGAATCTATGCCACGAAGAATTAAGGCAGTTCTGAAGGAAAAAGGGGGTCCAACCCGGCACTAGCAAGGTGTACCTAATAAAGTGGCCAGTGAGTGTATATATAATTTAATTAAATATTGACTTGTTTTAGATTTATTGTCTTATTATATGTCGACATATTTCCATTTGTCGTTCCTAACATTTGTAGGGCCCTATATATGAAATCCAGATTTATTTTCCCCACATATTCTGTTTTATTTTTTTCCACACCAAATTCTATAATTTCTTTCTTTTTTTTATCATTCTGGATTCCTGTAAATGCTACATTTTAATCATCAAAAAGCTAATCATTTGAATTCATAAAACAATTTGATAATTTTATACATTTTTTACAATATAAAGGCCCATGGGAAATGGTTAGAGTTTATAAATACATATTTATAAAATCTGTTTTGAAGTTTTCTGGAATCTGTATTATGATTTACTACAATGTTTAATCTTTTAAAATTAATAATAAAAAAACATTCCATTTGTGTCAAATAGAGGTGTATACAAGAATGAAAATATCTCTTGATTGTGTATAGTTCTTCTTAATTTGAGAAGTATATTTTATTATACATTAATAATATATTTCTGTCTGTTTCATCCATATTGTCCACATTGTGTAAATCACAAGTTGATGCTTAAAAGAAATATAACTGAGAAAACTCCTGTTACAAACTAGTGGTCATCTCTTTCAGGCAGCTTTTGAACGAAGCAACTTTTTTCATTATTTTTAACATCAGAAACCCCCTAGCATAGATTGGACTGGAAAATGAAAACAGCCCAGATATCTTCACGTGCTTCGTTCATTGATTACTTCTGCTTTGTTATGTAGATGCTCAGTAGAAGAACAGAGTGAGAGTTTCGCTGAAAATTCTGACAGGCGTCTGTGATTTTGTTCAGATAGTGTTTTTGTATAGACCTGTCATCCAATATTTTAGATAAGGCATTTTCTTTGCTTCTGATTTAAATCTTTTTATTCCAGTCTGAGAACAAAAGCATATCTTTCTAGCTTTCATTCTTTTACTTTCTTTTCTGTGAAGAGGTGTTACAAGAACTCTAATAATGCACCTTTGATGTCACACCAAATCGGATACAATCAAAAGCTCAGTTGCTCAACCTCTCTGCCGCTCTACAGGTTCTCTTGCACTGAGAGAGTGTATATTTTTGAAACAACGAGTCCAAGAGTCATGTTAAGTGAAAATAGTGAGAAGAATACATCTGCTTTAGTTTACACAGCACACTTCAGTCCTGTTTTAGGGTGCTAAATATGCCCAGTTCACACTGAGTTTGGTTATAAACAAGAGTGACATCTGCATTTTTAACCAAATTAATGCTGTATTTTTTTACTTACAGGGGTTGCACAAAATAATGTGAACACCTGGGAAATATAAGGTGTTTTACCAGCTTCCAACCTATTTACAATAGGTTCATGCAACTTTTAAATAGTGATCTATGAGAATATCTGCCAGTTTCTTTAGAGATGTTGAACAAGAAATCTGCTTCTGACTCTTCTGTCCAAAACTATCCATAGTAGTTCGATAATATTTTAGTCAGTTGATTTGTCTGGCCAGGGCAAATGTTGAAGTTCATCTTGGTGCTCCAACTGTCCAGGTTTTATGATCATGACACTATTATTCACGCAGTTTTACATTGGTGCCTGATTAAAGTGCCTGTGTTCAGTTTTTGTGGAAACACGGTCTTCAAGCTGAACACTGAGGCTTGCTGTTGCTTTGCTGCATTAGACTTTTTTTCAAAAAACAAACAACTTTCTTAGTGATGGCGCCGATCCCCCCCCCCACACACACTTTTCATCTACACTGGCCTATAACAATAGGCAAAAAAAAGGCAAAAATGCCAAAAACTAAACTTAAAAATAATAATAATAATAATAATAATAATAATAATAATAATAATAAAACCTTTCTTAGTGCTCAATGGTCCGTGGCATTCACTAATGGTTTTTACCCACTATTGTTTTTTACAGATTAAAGGTCATTACACACAGTCTGAAATTTTCACGTGCATTTTTCCGTTTTTTCGTATTCCTCATCCTTTCCTATCAAAATGCATGCTATGGATGTGAAAACGCAGAAAATCTAACCCGATCCAAATTTTTTATGATGGACGAAAGTTTCGGAGGCAGTGTGTAAACGTGATTGATACAAAATGAGGTGAAATGTATTTTTCAACGTGCGAAAATTTTGGACGAAAATTTCAGACTCAGTGTGCTATGGCCTTAAGTCTTGCCATGCTTTGTGTACTGTAATTTAAAATAAATAAATAAATAAATAAAACATAAAGAAGAGAGCTCAGCTTGACATTTCACATACTGTAGCCATAATGGCAAACAACACTAAAAGATAGTTTGAGACTTTTATTGTGTTAAAAGAAAATATACTACCAGAGCAAAACTTATTTCTTCAGAATAGATGGTGAGAATAGAAATTAATACAAAATTTCATGGAATAATTTTATGTTACAGTCAAAGACTTATGTCAGGCACTCAGAATAAAATGGGAAATATTAAGTGTTTTCTCTAAATCCTTGCAATATCGAATATTTCATTCTGTACTGCATTACAGATGTCGTCTCTCCAAAGAGTTCTGTGTTTTCCCCAGCTTTGTGTGTGTGTGCATGTGCTGACGCAGGCCTTGTAAAAACCAATGTTGCAATTTCACAGACCAGCAAGATTTTTCGGTTTGTTTTGTGTGAAGGAAAGAGATGCAGATGTATTTTCCCCACCCGATCTGCAAAGTAATGACACTGTCTCTGCAATTTGCTAAATATAAAACTGCGACAAATCCCAGACTACATTTACACAAGAGGTCAAACTGACCTCCTATTTCCTGCTTCAGACTGTAAATCATTTTAATGAGAACAAGGTTAATGTTTTCAAATGAAACCGTCTTATTGAGAAGTTTCTTTCTTTCTGAATGTTCTGTTGACTTTTGAATTATTTTTTGTCCCCACAATCTGCAGTTGCTGATGTTTAGAGCTGTTCAGAATGAGTTCTTCACATGAATACCCAAAGCTCACCTTCACTTTTGCTACTGGTGCTGAGGTTCTCTGTGGAGCACAATATCTTTCACGCAAAAGACATGTTTACAAACCCTCTAATCAAAAGTGAAGGCATTTATACGCCTGCGTGAAAATCCATAATTTGCTGACTTCAAAGATCAAGCTTGTTTTCACAGTGGAATATGGCTAAATTCGCTCTCTGCTTCTCTCTCTCTCTCTCTTTCTCTCCTTCCTCCACTGCTTAACAACCTCCAGTTTTTTTGTATTAAACAAGGCTGGAGTCATTCCAAAGCCACATAGACCTTAAACATTTGTCTGTAAATTTCTCTCATTAGATGTGATTTAGATTTATGGAGTTTTCTTCAATGAGGGGCTGCTCACTATTGGCAGTCCATCAAAACCGTATTTTGATTACTGAGTGTAGCGATTTTACACAAAATTCTGCTCTCTTAACAGTCCTGATTATCCTGTCGAATGCATTTTTTTTAAAAAGTATTGATCATCTCCCTCATTCTCTCTTTCAGTACTTTTGCAGTCTCATTCCCTACTCAGCTCTTACTCTGTGTCAAAAAATGCTTAAAAAAAGAAAGAAAGAAAACTGGAAGTGGCCAAGTTTTATACAACCCTGTTCAAAATATTTATTTATTTATTTAAAAATTGACACTTAGCAGGGACACCAAAAATCAGTAAGACATGTATAATATTCCAGAAGATTTCAAATTCGGTTATTTTGAACTTTATATCATACAAAGAATTCTGAAAAAAACATGGATTCCACTAAAATATTAAGTAGCACAACTGTTTTCAACATTGATAATAATAAGAAATGTTTCTTGATCAGCAAATCAGCATATTAGAATGATTTCTGAAGTATCATGTGACGCTGAAGACTGGGGCTTTGGCATCACAGGAATAAATTATATTTTAAAATGTATTAAAATATAAAAGTTTTTTTTTTAAATCAAATAAATGTTTATTTATAAATATTTATTATAATTTAAATTATATATAATATTGTAAAATAAAAATTTATAAGAAATAATTAAGATTCTGCACTATTTCTAGATCCTTAATAAAATTAAAATGGTTTTTTTTATTTTCTAAACAGATAATGTACTGTAATTTGTAATCAAAATGTGTTCATAAAATTCTAAAATTATTTTCACTTGTGGTCTCAGACTCCTGCGAGTAAATATGCTCTCACTGAAACCTTTTGTTTGCTAAAATTTATTCATTCGTTCATTTCACCAAAAAAAAAGACAAGCAAACAACTTTACACAATTAGGACAATTAGATTAGAATAGACTAGAATTAGACTACAGATCTACAGACTGATTCCCAAGAAAACCTTTTGCTCACAGAGATCTGTGATATGAGCTTGTTTGAGATTTCGTTATTTCTATAAGTGGAGTCATCGATCAGGGTTTTGACATTATCATCTGTAAGCACTTTCTAATAATGCAGCTCCTTTCATTTCTCAACCGGTCAGCAGCTTCAACATCTGTTCCTGAAATCTCCTCAGTTCAACCCCCCCCCCACCCCGCCCCACCCCACCCCAAAAAAATATACCGACAAACTTGCTTCCTCCTTAGAAGCATTTAGAGGTTAGTGCTGGCGAAGCGTTGAGTTATCAGTCAGTATTGTTTTGGCAGTCATTAGTGGCCTCACAGACCGGTTTCATACTCATTGAACGTCACACAGTGAAGCCTGCTGGGATGCATGGCTGATGAAGAGTTAGCACAAAAGCTTTTGCAGCATATGCCGACTCACTTTTCATTTTTTTTTTAAAGTTTATATTGTTTCCTGTTCTGGACTCATGGGCTGATCGGGCTATTTTGCATGTGTTTGCCTCTAAATAATGCCTTTGAAACAGACCACAGGACATTTTAATCATTATTAACAAAGTTTCTCAATAATCTACTGAATTAAGTCAAGCTTTGTCTACTGTTCGTCTGAAGTGACTGTTAGATTGCATTTAATTAATTGTGGTTCCATTCACTTTCAGGTTATTGTTATAGCAAGCTTTATAACAGGCGGTTTTTTTCTTTAAATATTTCTTTGTTTTTAGGCCACATTTATTTGCACAGCTTGTTCAGTGAGTCCCATGGTTCAGATGGAGTGTTTGGCTTTCATAACGCTCATAATAAAACATGTGGGCACTGTTAGTTGGACATTATGGCCCGGTTTCACAGACAGGGCTTAGACTAAGCCAGGATTAGGCCATAGTTCAATTAGGACATTTAAGTAATTTTTATAAATGTGCTTAGGAAAAAACATTACTGGTGTGCATCTTGAGACAAAACAAAGGCACTGATATATTTTAAGATCAGTCAGTGCAAGTTTCTTTCAGCTGAAACAGCTCAGACTTACATTTTAGTCTAGGACTAGGCTTAAGCCTGGTCTGTGAAACCGGGGGTATATGTATACTGTGACACTTCCCATATTACTGACTGCTAAGGATGAATGACTTATTTTATAGTTTCCTCATTTGTATGCTGCTTTATATGAAAGCATGATAAATGCAGTTGGATTGTGGTTTGGCTGAATGGTCTCTGTCTGTGGTGCTGAACAGCCTAATTTCTTTGTATAATAGTATTGGTGCTGTCCATGGTACTGAACAATGCATGACAACTGTATAGAAAGAAATGACATGCTGTTTCTTCCAACAGTTTCATACTTTCATTCATTTAAGCGAGTCATATGAAAGAAAATGTACTTTAATTCAGTTGATATGTGAAAGTGTCTTTATTTTATAGGGCTACACATGTTGGAAACATTCTGTAGGAGAATGATAATCCTCTTAAATGCCATAATGGATGCAGCATTCAAGAAATCTGGGCTTTTAATGTTAGATATGAGTGCTCTATGAATTGGTTTTTATCAGCTTCAATGGCACTCAGATCCTGCTAGATGAGCCTTTCACTTCCTTTAAAAGAGATGATCATACTCGTTTTGTTTAGCATTTTAGACTGTATCTGTTGAAAAAGGAATTTGTTTCTTTTTTGCTCTCTGTAGTATCTAAGCTTTGAGAGGACACGATTTTGCCAAAATTGGCCTTTGCAGAGGATAATTCTTGCCTTAAATCTCATTTGGAAAAAATACAACTTTCAAACTATAGTTTACTCAAAATAAACTAGATGTAAATTTGTAATTTACTTGTTAAATATTCCAGTGCAATGATTGTTACTGAGAATAATGAAGCTTACATAAGAGCTATGTGTTTGTAGTTTATAATTTGAGGGTGTGCAGTTCTTAACATTTCAAAGCTTGATGTGTTTTAGGCATATTTCCAGACTGCCTAGAATGCAATATGGTGCAATTAGATTCCCGATCTCATGGTAATTCGTACATATTTTACGAGGTGGCTAATTCATACGACCTCATTCGTACAAATTCATACGATTTTCGTATGAAATCATACGAGTGAGGTCGTATGAATTCGTACGAATTAGCCACCACGTAAAAAATACGTACAAACAGGTCATAAGATAGTGTTGGATGTGGAGTGGCAGGTTAGTTTTTGTAGTTCATTTCATGTCAGAGAATATTGAATTTATAATTTTTTTACATAGTAAATTATGTGTGTGTGTGTGTGTGTGTGTGTGTGTATATAATACACAATATTATTTCCAAAATAATTATTTAAATTAATTATTATTATGCTATTGCTGATCTGATCTGGGTTGATGCACAAAAAAATAGACAGATGAATTTTCATATCGTTTTGGAGGAATAAACCTTTAAATGGCTTACTTATAATTGTCTCTGCATATTAAGCTGGAATATGAGAATATGAGAAGGTATTTACACATCAAAAAGACTGCTTCACCTAAAATTTTATTCACAGAAGACTTCTTTATAATGTTAACTGTCAGTGTTCCACAGCCATATCACCCTGCAGCCCAAGACTGGTTGCCCACTGAAGCTAAGCAGGGTTGAGCCTGGTCAGTACCTGGATGGGAGACCTCCTGGGAAAACTAGGTAGCTGTTGGAAGAGGTGTTAGTGAGGCCAGCAGGGGGTGCTCACCCTGTGGTCTGTGTGGGTCCTAACGCCCCAGTATATTGACGGGGACACTATACTGTCAACAAGCATCGTCCTTCAGATGAGACGTTAAACTGAGCTCCTGACTCTCTGTGGTCATTAAAAATCCCATGGCACTTCTCGTAAGAGTAAGGGTGTAACCCCGGTGTCCTGGCCAAATTCCCTCTACTGGCCCTGGACAATCATGCCCTCCTGATAATCCCCATCCACTTGATTGGCTCTATGACTCTCTCTCCTCTCCACTTGTAGCTAGTGTGTGGTGAGCGCACTGGCGCCGTTGTCCTATGGCTGTCATCGCATCATCCAAGTGGATGCTGCACACTGGTGGTGGTTGAGGAGAGACCCCCCCACATGATTGTAAAGCACTTTGGGTGTACAGCACTACACAATAAAGCGCTATATAAAATGCATCATTCATTCAGTGTTGTGTTTAATTTTCTTTTTTAGTTTTTTTTTTTTTTTTTTCTTTTTTTTTTTGTGGATTTACTTGGCATGGGTATGAAACAGGAATAAGATAAAAGGAATGGGATCAGGACATGACCCAGGTCAAACTTGACTCCCTATGAACCAACAGCTCTTATACAGTATGTTCCGAACATGCAGCTCAGAGTTCTGATATCTAAAATAGTTTTCATTTAATTTTTCTTTAATTTTAGTTTTGCGGGCTGTCATGACCAGTCAGAGGAGTCCTGACAGTCTAGAGTTGAAAATCTGTCTAGAGCAGCACACTTAGGAGGACGGAAACTTTGAGGACAGGCCATAATAATTTAGTTTCCTCTGACACTGCTGAATATTTATTGAATATCTGATTACAGTGCTGTTGATGACTGTTGCACTTTAATGGAGAAGTTTGGAATGTTTTAACCCCTGTGCTGTGCTGAAAAAAAAAAAATATTATAACAAATATATATATATATATATATATATATATATATATATATATATAAATATATTATAACAAGATAATAAGGCAATAATATTGGGTAAGAAATTTATAAGCAATTTTTTTGTAGGCTGGTCATTTTTAACTTTTGACTGACTTGATTAATTCATTAATTAAAAAATATAAAAATAAATAAATAAATAAATAATTTTTAAAAATAAGTTATTACATCCTGTGTGAGCAAAGTCTGTAAAATGTTACCGTCTGTAGGTCTTAGTCCAATGCAATAAGATTAACTAGCATTTTCAGGAAAATGAAAATCCTCTCCATATCAAAATGACCAGAACACAACATGAGGGTTAAATTGGCATCACATCAACGAAATGATGTCCTGAATTTCAAACACAATGTCTCTATTGGCTTTTAATATGTCTAGACATGTCTAGATGTGAAAGTGGCACTGATAGTTGAACATGTCATGGGATGATGCCTAATGAGCAATATCTTAAAAGACTTTCATGTTGTCCACGTTTTTGTTTTGTGGTCACGGAAATATGGACGCTATTTATTTGTAAGTGCTTGCCCATTGTTGCATGTTCAGAGCAAAATAATGGCTCTTCCCGAGACATGATTGCATTTACAAGAGAAACCTCTGAAAGGCATTGACAGGTTGGAAATGATGCAGTTTTGAAATTGACATGTTTGAGAAAGATTACGGGCGTTTATGCTGCCACACTTCAAACTCAATACATACCCTGTTATCAAGGTGAGTGTGTGAAAGAAGGACAGCTTGATATTGATGTGATATGTGAGGATTTGCTCCAATCTCTTCGTTCAGCCAATCACTGTCCTGTCCTTCTCCGGTTCGAAGCAGAGGGTGGTCTGTCATCATATGGAATTTCTTTTTTATGAAGTTTTTCATTTGGAGAGGTTTATTTCATAATGACAGTGTATGTGCGGTGTATTTACCGAACGCCTCTAGGTGTTGTTGACGTGAGCGACGGGATGTATAACTGCAGTCCATATGGCCGTGATTTAACCTCTATAGATGAACGAGAAAACAAATGACGTCTCAAGAGATATCTTCATACACAAAGACACACTCTTGGGATTGTGTGTGGTGCATTAGGGTAAGCAGCTGCACTGGATGCTTGAATAATTAGACACTAAGATACATATATTCAGGCACTTTAATGCACACATGCATATTGTAAGAGACTCAAGGAGAAGCACTCGTTTTCATTTTCCGGTCTCGAAGAACTATTGATCTCCAGAGGCATATTGTTTCTTTTTTGTGAGCTGCTGGAGATAAATTATTTCTGTTTTTTGAGTCCTAGATTCTGTTGAGATTTGATTTGAGCCAGCGGCTGCTCCCAGCAGCCAACGCTTGTTTCAGTTCAGATGAAAGCATGTCACTGAATGTAGATGATGATGATGCATTGCTATTTACATTTCATTTAAAGAGTAGGAGTTTTCCTGAAAAGTTATTGGCAGCAGAATTTTAGATTTGTATGTATACATGTTTTACTTGGAAAGGTTAAACGTCTTAAATTGTATAAATCTGAAAGAATATGCTTCCTCTTTGGAAATGATTTTAATTGATTCTCTTCTTTAGCCACAATAATCAAAACTACTGCAGTGTAGAAAAAGAAAAAGAATTTGTTTAAAGTAAATGTTTTAAGTAAAAAATAAATACCCAGATGGCCTTCCATTTGGTGCAGTGGTGTTATTCATTTTCTTTTTCAGTATAAGTTTTGAATTTTCTATCAGCAGGTTGTTACTGTCATATTGTGGTGTTTAGGGAGTCGAAGGTCCGCATGGCTGAGTCAGCTCTTGCTTGTAGATTCACCATCTGGACCCCAAAAAGCGTCTTTCTCCATTGAGAGACATTAAAAAATTATTGTGTATTCTGGTGAATTATATTATATTATATTATATTATATTATAAAACATTTGGGGTTAGTAAGATTTTTTTTAGAGACAAATTAATATTTTTACTTGCATTAAATTGGTACAAATTGACAGTAAAAGCATTTAAAATGTTTCAAAATATTTCTATTTCAAATAAATTATGTTCTTTTTATTCATCCTGAAAAAAGTATCATGGTTTCCAGATATATATTAAGCAGCACAACTGTTTTCAACATTGATAAAAATAAAATATGTGTCTTGAGCAGCCAATCGGCATATTTGAATGATTTTTAGAGGATCTTGTGCACTGAAGACTGGAGTAACAGAACAGTTATTTTAAACTATTCTAAATAGAACAGTTATATTAAATTGAAATAATATTTAATGATATTATTGCATAACTGCATTTTGATCAAATAAATGCAACCTGGGTGAGCATAAGAGACTCAAAATCTTCAAAAACAAAAACATCTTAATTTTATATCTAATAAATTGTGTGTGTGTGTGTGTGTGTGTGTGTGTGTGCACCTTATTTTTATGAGGATTTAACTGTAGGATTTTTTTCTAGTGTGATTTATGTCAGTGTATGTTTCTCATTTGCACTGGCGAACTGAAGGAATAACTATGCAAAGTTGAGTAAGGAACAGAGCAGCATATCACTTGGGCAAAGATGTGAAGGGTAGATCCTAGGTGGCTGTCAGCAGCACGCTGCCTGCCACTTCCCCTGATGACTAAATAACCAATTTATCTGTGTGCAGCAGCCCAATTATACTTGTCCTAAAAACTTCTGTGAATGTTAGTGCGCATGTGTTTGTGTGTGTTTACATGTTCCCAGCATGCTGTGTTCAATAACGCTGACCTCCAGTTACGGTAAAGAACATTTACATGGTTCACATTTAACACATACATATATTTTCCAGACACATTAGAAATGTTGTTGAACTTGCTTCAACTTAATAATAATGAGTAAAAAATGATACATCTCAGATAAATTAGCTGTAATTATTATTTTAACAATGAATGAACAAACAATCATTTATTATTATTATTATTATTGTTAATAGTAGTGATAATAATAATAATAATAATGTTTATGTGTGTATGTATGCATGTATGTATGTGTATGTATATGTGTGTGTGTGTGTATATATATATATATATATATATGTGTGTGTGTGTGTGTGTGTGTGTATATATATATATATATATATATATATGTGTGTGTGACCCTGGACCACAAAACCAGTCTTAAGTCACTGGCGTATATTTGTAGCAATAGCCAAAAATTATCAAAATTATCAATTTTTCTTTTATGTCAAAAATCATTAGGATATTAAGTAAAGATCATGTTCCATGAAGATATTTTGTAAATTTCCTACTGTAAACATATCAAAACTTCATTTTTGATTAGTAATATGCATTGCTAAGAACTTCATTTGGACAACTTTAAAGGCAATTTTCTTAATATTTTGATTTTTTTGCACCCTCAGATTCCAGATTTCCAAATAGTTGTATCTCGGCCAAATATTGCCCTATCCTAACAAACCATACATCAATGGAAAGCTTATTTATTCAGGTTTCAGATGATGTACAAATCTCAATTTCAAAAAATTTACCCTTATGACTGGTTTTGTGGTCCAGGGTCACATCTTATGTGTATATATATATATATATATATATGTGTGTGTGTGTGTGTGTGTGTGTGTGTGTGTATGTATGAGTATATATATATATATATATATATATATATATATATATATATATATATAATATTTAATTTGACATTTTATAGCATTAATTAGATGGTATTCCATATGATTTAATAGACATTAATTTTATAATTATACAGTTGATTTTTATTATTTATATACATAGATACATACATACACGAATAAAGCAATTTTGTAGGATATCAGGCACCAAATAAAAGATCCATTAATCTTCTTTCTGCCAACTGAATCATATTTGTTTCTAAGCTTGCTTTTTATTTCAGTGCCAAGAAAAATGCTCTTTGATATGAGGAGCTGACGTTCACAAGTAAAATCAATTTTGAGCCTGGTCAGTTATTATTAGGCCTAAATTTAGAGCAATAAACTGTGGAGAGTTTGACTTGCCATTGTGTTTCACACTTCCTCTAAACTCCACTTCAAATGACGGCGTCCATACACCTCTCAGCTCAAGTGTCAAGTGTTAACTTCCACATGCACAGCATTATTCACCGCCTTGACCTCCACAGGAAAACATTACTGATGGTGCCATGGAAGGTTTTTTTTTTTTGAGGTTGCTGTGCAGCAAGAATGCAGAAAGTAGACATAGTGGATCGAAAATAGTTAAAGTAAATGAAAAAGGTAACATGTATTTGATGTTAGAACAAACAAAAATCCTGGCTATTGCTTTGTGACATGGCAGAAAGAAAACAAGAACTTGTTAAATGCCCCCCGCCCACCCCCACGAATGTCATAATATGCCTTTGACCTTGACATACAACCTGATGTATCTAGAGACAGGATCAGCCTTTCTTCCATCTTAATGTGATTTTGTTGTGCACACTGGGGAATATGGACACAAATCCTGTAAAAAGGCCTTAAAAATCTTGGTTAGTTTGGAATTCTGCTTCATTTTCACTGTAGAGAAATGAATTGTTAATCTATAAACCTTTCTAGACAGACCAACCCTGAACTCTGGAGAATAAGTGATGATATGCGCTGCTTTAGGAGATTTCAGCTTCATTTTTTAATGATGTTTAATTGCCTTATTCCTGGTGAAGAATTAAGCTCATCACTCTCATGACACATTGCAAATGATACACTCTCAAACAACTTGTATATTTGCATCAGTGTTATTTCAGTATTATTTATACTGTATATTATTATAGTAGTATATATAGTCGTATAGTAGTAATTATAGCAGTATATTTTAAGTGCCTTCATTATTTTCATTATTTTCAAGTCATTCATAAAATAAGTACACAGTTTTGTACCTTTTTCAGATTTTCAAATACTTTTTTTGTAATGTTGTGATTGATCCCGGAGCTGGTTGGAGTTTGCTTCATGTTTTGTTCAAGAACTTTTTATTGAGCAATGCTTTTTAATTCCCTTTGGAGAAAATGAATAGGAGAAATATTTTCGGAAGCAAGCCATTGAGAGAATGTGCAGGGGGCGGCACCGGTTGAGGAACATGAGAAACAGTCCGTGTGTTGTGTGCATAGGCGTCTGTGGTTTTAGAGCGTGTGATACAAACTGCTCCTCGCAGTCACAGGCACTTTGATGTTAATGTCTCAGGCACAATTAAAGTGCTTGCCACAAGAATAGAGTGACTCAAATCAAACAGTGCTGTGTCTCAGGATCCGCCGGCTCCCTGTGGGTGCGGTGCGATCCTGTGAACTCCACAGTTTTACCTCCCTCAGCACTCGTCGTCATTTTTTGATGTTGACAGCTGTGATTAAATGAACTTGCTGAGGGTCCATTAGCGTAGTGCAGGAATTCAGCACATTTTCTGTGACAATGAAGATGAGGTTCAGGTTCTGCACATGAGTTCTGCTCTTTAAACCAAAGATAAATGCTCTTGTTTATAGTGTGCCAAAAACAATATTCACACCTCAGGAAACTGACCTCTACACAGATATACGGCTGCTACTACAGACAGTGAGCCTCACAAAACCACTACAAAGAGCCAGAGCCATGCACGCAGGATGCTTTCTAGCATTCAAAGAAAGAGCAATGGAGTACAACAGAGCGCAGGGGGACTGAGATGTTTTGAAGTTTAATTACTTTTAACTCAATCCGTAAGTCTGCATGTGTATATAAAGCAAAAATGTAAAAATATTGCAAATGAAATACAAAAACGTGTTCTGTTTGAAGGTCTTATGTCCCCCAAGTCAGACTGCTGTACAATGGATTATTATTAATTTGATTAAAATTATTTGGATGCAATAATAATAATAATAATAATAATAATAATGCATTTAATTTAATATTAATATAATATTAGAATATTATAATAGTATAAAATAAATACACAAATAAAATAATATAAAGTAATCAATGTTATGTTAAAGCAGAGTATAATAATAATAATAATAATAATAATGCATTTAATTCAATATTAATATAATGTTAGAATATTATAATAGTATAAAATAAATACACAAATAAAATAATTAATATATAGTAATGCATGTTAAGTTAAAGCAGATTATAATAATAATAATAATAATAACAACAACAACAAATATTCATACTAAACTATTAATGGTAATATTATAAAAGTACACATTAAATAATAAAGGCAAATTAATACTTATCAGCAATTAAGTAAATAAATACGTAAATAAATAAATAAATACATATCTGTTAAGACAGAATAGTCTCATAATGGTAATACTTTAAATGTCTGAAATTTCAGGCCTTTTTTTTTTTTTTTAAGAGAAGAGCTCTTGCTGTGTGTGAGTGTGTGTTTAATGTTCCCTGATGAGAGAGGCTTGTTTGGGGTTTTTAGCTGTACTACACTAATAACAAAAAGAGTGTGTCAGATCAGAGAGGAACATACACCCAGCGCTGAGGCTGCACTGCATGATGGGATACGGGTTAGAAAGAGCTCACAGAATAGAAAGTTTGAAAACAGACATCAAGTGGAAACAGAGTCAGCAGGAAGTAGTGAAAGGCGTGGAAAATCTTCCAGAGAGAGAAATTCAAGTAACAAAGATTAATACATATAAAAACATAAATTGCTTGTCACTCTGTTGCGAATCTCACAACAGCATAATAAAATATAGTTAGAGAAGAGTTTTTTTTATGTAATATAATCTAGAATTAAAGGGCCCCTGTTGTGATCATTTACATGTTTCTAATTTTGTTAAGGGGGTCTGTTAGAAAACATTTTCTTAGCATTTTTATTGTTGCATCACCTGTTTTCAACTGGCCTGAATGCTCTCGCTGCGTCCAAAATAGAATACTTTGCTACTATATAGTTTGCAAAAAACAGTAAGCCAAAAGAGTAGTATATATGAATTCATATATTCAAAAAACAACATGCCAAAAGTACCTGGATGACCTACTACTTCCTAGATTCTAAAGTATGCATTGAATGGACCACATGAGGCCACGGGAGATCATTTATGAATGGCAGTGAAGCGATGCAACTGACACTGGTAGGTCATATCATGTGACAGTAACAACATATCACATGTAGTAATTTTATTCATACTACTCATATTCACACTACATAGAATGTACTTTTTAACTGTCTTGAAGTAAGTTCAAAGTAAGTTTAATTTTGGTTTTGTCACAACCCGTCTTCCAAAAAGCCCACTCTGCTCTGATTGGTCAGCTGGCCCCAGTCTACAATGTAATGTAAAATCAAAAAAAGCATTTTAGGTCCCCTTTAACAAAACTACAATGACATTATATGAAATAGCTGCTGCACAAAGTCAACTTCAGAGTGAAATCTGCATTAGTGTGCAAAGAATTGTCTCTCCCTTGACCATTTGCTGTTTTTGCAACTCAGCTTGTCTACAAATGCAGTTTGCTGGCTGTACTATATAAAGGAAAGGTCTGTTGTGCTAGTCTCTGACTTCTTCAGCTAATTGATGATATTTGGTTTCACTCCAGTTTTTGTTTTATGGTGTTTTGTGGTCTTTTTGGAGCTTGACAGCCATTTCCACCATGAGTGATTGTGCTGATATGTTTGAGGTTGTACTTACGGTGTAATTGATTTATTTGTGGCTAATCTCCTGATTCTGCCGTCCATGTGAAGTTAATCCTGTTGTTATCCCTTGCTGTCACGATATTTACATTTATTTGTTTAGCAGATGCTTTTATCTAAATTGACTTACAGATGACGAATACAACAACAAA
This sequence comes from Tor tambroides, assembly GCA_021397915.2. NCBI lineage: Eukaryota > Metazoa > Chordata > Actinopteri > Cypriniformes > Cyprinidae > Tor > Tor tambroides. Next base: position 27,062 of record JAFVLL020006626.1, read on the forward strand.
GGTGATTCATCCTAGAAAGATTAACATTAGAAGTGCTGTATAAACTGCTCAGAAACATGAATGAACTGGCCGTAAAGAGCTGTGATTTATTCTTGTGATGTAAAGCTGAATTTTCAGCATCATTACTCCAGTCTTAAGTGTCAAATGTCCTTCAGAAATCATTTTAATATGCTGACTTGCTGCTCAAGAAACATTGTTTCTTATTATCACTATTGAAAATAGTTGATGCCTAATCGTTTTTTTTTTTTTTTTTGGTAACAATATAGCCTTTACTTATACAAGGCGCTTACTGACATGTTTTATTAATTTAATGCATCCAAATCGAACAAATCGAACCGAATGGAATATACTGTACTGTGCATTTAGTGGGGAGTTGTATTGTGGGTTATTTTTTGCATGCACCCATGCAGTTTTTTAAGTCTAGTTCCTGCTCAGAGAAGTGAAACAACTGAGAATAAAGTGTTTTTTTGTTAAAAGAGTAAGTGCATTAACTGTTGTAAGTCAAGTGCTCTTTTGGAGTTGTTCCGGGCTTTTCAGATGGAGATGGAAAGTTCCTTCCATCTCTGACGTACAGTGAAAGTGAAGGTTTGAGAAAGAGGTTTTGTGGTTTTTGTGTAGGTGCCCCAAGGTGCCACTGACTCAGTGACTTCTGCAGGGAATATGCATTTATAAAAGCGTACTGAACTTTATGCACGCAGCAACCGACAGCCAGTGGAGTGAGAACAACAAAAGTGTGACACTCGAGCTTTTAAAAAGACTGATCACACCACCTTGTTCTGTGTAATATGCAGATGCACATGCATGAAGACTAGCAAAATGAACATTACTCTATAGTCTAGGTTAGAGATGACCAGAGCCTGAACAAGCTTTGTGCATGGTTGGATAACAAAGGCAGTATTTCTCATGATATTGTAGAGTGCAAATCCTCATGATTTTATCCCCCTAAGCTTCCTTTACAGAAGAAAAATCATATTAAATAAATATTCATAAGCACACAGACACCTCTGCAACTTTGATGCACTCAAGAGCAATAAGTGCTCATATGTCATTGAATCACTCACAGTCATTCGGCATTTGCATTCAGATTTTTCCAAATCACTGTTGTTTTTTTCTCATATTTGTCTGTCTCTAAATATAAGTCTAAGTGTTTTGGGAATTCAGCTTCAAAGATCTGTGTTTATCCAGGGAGAGTGATTCACATGAGATATCTGGATTTGAGACGTTAGTGAATAAAACAAACTGAAATGGCAGTTTCTGGTAATTTTATGGCTGTGCTGTTCTAAAAACAAAGTACTAAAAAGTTTACAATGTTATGATATTGTGGTGTTTAGTAATATATAAAAGATTTGTAACATAGTGCTGTATGGACCACTTTTAGGAAATGTTTTAAGGAATAAATCACCCAACAATTGCAATTTGCTGAAAACCTACTCACTCTCGGGCCATTCAAGATGTAGGTTGAGTTTGTTTCTTTATCAGAACAGATTTGGAGAAATTTAGCATTACGTCACTTGTTCACCAATGGATCTTCTGCAGTGAATGGGTGCCGTCAGAATGAGAGTCCAAACAGCTGGTGAAATCCTCACAATAATCCACAGGACTCCAGTCCATCAATTAACATCTTGTTAAGTGAAAACTGTGCGTTTGTAAGGCATTTTTAACTTCAAATCGTTGCTTGTAACTGAAATACAAATCCTCCATCCATAAAATTGCTTTCTCCAATAAAGAAATCATCTTGTCTGAATCAGGGGAGAAATGTGTTCTAAACAAATATGTGATGATATAAAGATTTTGATGTAAGAGGACAACAGAGGATGGACTTTTTAATGGAAGAAGTGTTATTATGGATTATTTTGGCCAGAAGCAATGGTTTAAAGTTAAAACGCCTTAATGCTTAAATTTTAATTTTTGGGTGAACTACTTCTTTGCATTCTTCAAGCAAAAAAGCTCCAGTACATGACACCGTTATATGTGGTAGATATGCTCCTAATGACACGTTTTAAATATTAATAAAAAATTTGCATATGAAATCGAAACAATCCTGAATTAGACAGAAATGACTGATAAGTGCTAATATGGTTCATAATATGTTATGTTTGATTGTAAATGTTCTTTAATAATTTCTCCTCTGAAACACGTTTCAGAGGTATTAACCTCAAACAAACGGATTTTTAATGGCTCATTAATGTGAATGTGTAGCGGCACTAATCTCTGCATTCAAATTCAAGCCTTGAGCTTCTTGTTCTGTCTCAGAAAGAGTCAGTAGATTTCTGGGCATTATGTGAGACCTCTGTGTGTCACCATCCATCCAGCGACAGGGTGTTTCTATTGTTCCCTTATCAAAAGCTACTCTCGATGCTGCGCTCAAAAGCGCTATTGAGAACATTCTTTGTTCGACCGGTTGTTGAAGCACGTGTGTCA
>JAFVLL020006627.1:0-65000 GCA_021397915.2 Tor tambroides
TTTTTTTTTTTTTTTTTTTTTTTTTCAAATTTCTTCAGAAATAACTAGTGTGACACTTTCTGTACGAAAAAAAAACCCCAAAACAAAACATATCATCCACAACATGGTTGCAGCCACGAAAATGCAGTTTTAAATTTAATCGAATCACTTATGGTCTCATCTGCGCAGACAGGATCTGGGAATAATTCCGAGCGAGTTGTTTATTGTAATTAATTAGTCCTTCGATTTCCATCGGTTTGACCCATTCACCTGACTGATAGGCGGGCATTACTGCATTGACAGGGTAATGAGCCAATCGTAGCGTGAAGGAGGCGTTGCCTCATTTCTCATGCATAATTCAACAATCTTTTAAGAAGAACGGTAGAAAAAAATATATATATTTGCAATGTCACACTAGCTCACATAAGAATAAAATAAACTTAATTTGGCAATTTTTAAGAGCAATTTTGACCTTAAAGTAGCCTATACTCTTCGTCTGCATGATCAAAAGTGTGTGGGGGGGGGGGGGAGCTTAGTGAAGGCTCAATTACAATTCATACGAAAATGAGACATTATAAACATTATTATGTGGTAAATTAGAGTCTACTCATTCAGAGAGGAATAATAAAGATGATGTTTTGAATAGAGGCTTGTCCTGCATGTGTTATCTGAGGCCTCCTAGTAAAAAGAAATGGGGAACAAGGGCATAATATATTTATTTATATTTTTCCTTTTATACTGCTGTCCATTATCCAGCTTGGCAAATTTGACCCACAGTGCTAATGCTTTTGATCAGAGATAGAGAGAAAAAGCAAAAGACATGATGCTGGTGTATCAGATGAATATTGCTTCAAGCTACTGTATCCTCTGTGACATTCTTCATATACTGCCCTCTGTGCGTGTGACTTTCCTTCTGCTTTGATTTATTGACCACTATAACTGCTGGAGTAGGTATGAATGCGCTGCATGCCATGTTCCAGGTTATAAACCAGATACATACCTAGATGCTGCTACTCAGAACTGATAGTTCATCAACAGTCATAGTGAGACTACTCATTTAGTAAACTACTTAAATTACTAACAAATAAATTCAAAATATAGCAATGCTATTTATTTGAATGATCTTATTTACATGTCCCTATTGTGCATGATTCATCACAGCTTATTATTACGAAGAAAAAAAAAATCTTTCATCACAGTGTAATAACTTGCTCTGCCTTGGAAATATATTTCAATTTTGGTTAATGTCACCAAGTCTTCCCTTTCCTTGCTTCTTTCTGGTAGTTACGTCCACTTTTCACAGCCCAATCAAATCCCAATAAATAAAGTCTATCATTTTTGTTTTTCTTTTTTTTTTCAATTTGTTTTCCAGTTCATTTAAATAATTTGTCAGAGTGAATTTATTTTAAAAAATAAATCAGACTAGAGAAATTCAAGCCCACTCAGTTCAGCTCTGTGTGGATTTTCAGTTTTTTTTGTTCATTTTTTCCATCACTTTTTTGAAAAGAAATGACTTGCTGCTTGAAAACAGCTCGTCTACTGTCACAATACAAAAAAATGCACTTTACATTAGTCACTCCCCAGTAAAGGTAAAACATCAAGGCTTTTACGGCATGTTTTTTGTCCTCTTTTACCCATCTAATTGCCCCATCACTCAGTACATCGTATAGTTGCATTCTCTGAGCCGAAAGCCTCCTTTATTTACAGATTTTTGCTTTGACAGTTATGGCCACATAGAGAGCTCAGAGGTCAAAAAGCCCAGCAGTTGGCCTTAAATTTCTGGCCAGCAGGGCAAAACGATGAAGCCGGTGCAAAGAGGAGGGCCTGGCGCATAGAGATAAAGCCACAAGCGATAAGAGCTGGTCAGGGCTCTATACTGGGACATTAATGCTGCATTACATACATAGATCTGCTGTTACTGCTTCTGCTGACACAACCGACCCTTCCAGACTGGAGGTTTGGGCCTCAATCAGCATATGTGGGCTTGAAGAGAGAGATTGTTAAGGGAAAAACTGCTAAGACTGAATAAACCGCACTAATTCTTGAGTACTTGAGCGAATGCTGTTTGACTCTGATTCTCAGTAGCAAAACCGCCAAGATCAATGAGTCCATCAATTAGTGTAAGGAACTGCATGAGAAAGCCTGACGACAAACCTAGAACATCTTACTTCCCAATAAGGAATCGACAGATGTGTTGGTGAGACAGAATTGACTTTAATAACAGCACAATGTTGAACTCAATAAAGTTTAGCTGGGTCAAGGTGTTTATCAGTTTTGTGAGAGGTTCAAATTACTCATACAATACTTTCCATTATGTAGAAAAATTGAGTCTGGCAGTTTTTAAAAACCTGTTAATGTGTGCATCCGGGCGCTATTGCACAGTTACTTTGTTTTGGATTTTCTGCACAATACAGGCAGGGTCATTCCATGTCAAATCAATTTCAGAAATTTCCCCGGCTCAAATTTTTGATTTTGCTAATATTTCTTCTGAAGAAAGATAAACATGTATAGTAATGATAGCCAAAATATTAAATGTCATGGATTAATATTTACTGAGTAATCCACTATTTTGTAGAGGGGGGGGTCAAAATGGCAATTTTCACCTGAGATTCAGAGCCAAATTACAAGGGGTATAAATGACGTCAGAAAGATGGCAGCATCACAATGTTATTTTCACACAGAGATTGCTAGATCTTTTAGTAAAATGTTGACTTTAGCAATCTTTGTTGCATTATGTGTCAATGGTGACCATTCAAAAATGGGAAAACAGCATGTTTCAAGTTTGTTCTCCAAAGTTTGCATGCCTGTAACTCAAAAAGTATTAAAGATATCTTAATGCCCTTTTAGATATTGGGTCTTCACTTTCCTTTTGGCATCTTTATTTTTAAGGCCCTATATGGTTCGGTTCTAGAGATACTGGAATTTCAATATGGCTCCAAGAGTAAATTGTTAAAATGTACATATTTCCAGTGGTCAAAAACCAAATGTGGGTCAATTTGCAAAAATATGATACTTCTTTCCTTTTAAAGAGGAATGTCTGAAGAACAAATAATGTTGAAACTAGAGATGTATCTCGTTTACTTCTGTCAAAGCAACTGCATTGGACATACCTGTCTGAGTGCCATAAATATTATTTTTCTTAAGTTTGCATGCTCAAGAAGTATTAAAGATATCGCAATATGATTTTAGATTCTAGTTCTTAATAAACTTTTCTTTTGGAATCCTCATTTTCAAGGCCCTACATTGTTCAATCCCAGAGACACGGGGACCTCAATGAGGTTCCATTTTCAGATTGTTGAATATTCCCTATTTTAGAAGCTGAAAAGCAAATGTTGGGCACTTTGTATACAGCTTATACTTACTCTATTTAAAGCGAAATGTCTGAAGAATAAGTAATTTTGAAACTAGGAATGCATCTGGCTTCCCTCTGTCAAAACAGTTGCATAGGACATACCTGTTTGAGTGTCATAAATACTCTTTTTCCAAAATTTGTGTGCCTGTAACTCAAGATGTATTAAAGTTATGATTTTAGATTTTTGATTTTGATTATGATTTTTTAATATTTATGGCACTCAGACAGGTATGTTCAACATTTTCAGCAGTTTCAACATTATTTGTTCTTCAGACATTCCTCTTTAAAAGAAAAAAAAATTATCATATTTTTGCAAATTGACCCACATTTGGTTTTTGACCACTGAAAATGTACATTTTAACAATTTACTTAATCTTAATTTGTTTCAGAGGTACATATCAAAGCATGCAACAATCAATATCTTTGATTATGTGAACAAAAAACACATGCCTGTCCAATCATCCAACCGCCCATGTTGGGTTTTTTTTAGGAGTTTCATAAACAAGATCCATTAATTTCTGTCCAAATGTGCACACATTTAGAGAAATATTCTCAAGTTTCTTTTGGGGGAAAAAATGTACATTTTCAGTAGTTTAAGCTATGAAACAATGTTCTGTTTAAAGAGTAATGTTTACATTTCTTTTGAACTCAATGGCCAATCAGAGGTGTTTAAGTTAGAATCCATTTCAACCCTGGAGTTTTTGTTCAGTACTGAGTTATGCTCGCTTTCTCGAATCCTCTCTCATTATCAAACAACAACACGATGCAAGTAAGATTGATTATGCAGTAGACAACTGTATTGATTTTAATTGGACATTGTGAGATCGCAATCGTCTTTCACACTTTCGAGGATATATAGCTATAATCTATTAAATACAAGTATTGTTTTTCATGCTGCCTTGAGGAGCGACGGCCAGTTACATGCTGCAGAGTTTTAGGAAGTGACATCTGAAGCTGCAATTGACATTGATACTAGCACGTTACAGAAATATGGCATGTCAAAATAGATTCAATGTAAATGCAGACTGAATAATAGATTACTAGAAAAATATTTGTATCAAAATATTTAAAAATTATCTTTAAAAACCCTCACTAATTTCATATACTCTCTGATTTTATTATTAATCATTCATCTCACAGTAAAATTAACATGTTAAGTTTTGATAAATTTGAAGCTAAAGTTCGAGTAAATGTGTATGTGACTAGTAAAATTTTATAATTCTGCAGATCTATTAAAGTAATTTATAAAAACTGCAAACAACTAATGAATTTTTTATTTCAACATGTTGTTTGTTATGATGCATAAATCTCAATTTTAATAATAAAAAATAATATACAGGCATGGGCAACAACAATATGTAGTTATGATCTACTGTCTTAAAGGTGCAATAGGCGATTGTCTTCAGAAACATATTTTTGTTATGCTGGTCGAAAGTCTCTTCACATCCCGAAAGCAATCATTAAGTTAAGTGGTCTAAATGTATTTATCATATATTCTGTGGAAGGCGTAGGACCGAGAAATGTTCGTCCAATCAAAACGCTAGGTCCCAGCATTTTAATTGGCTTTCCTACCTGCCTGTTAACATTTAATTAGCATACCACTGCGCATCTGGTTCGCGCAGACAGGATACGTCATCAGCGTGATCACGCACACTGTGCAGACAGAGTGAGAATGGCAGACAAACATCAACAACCCGATCTTCCCTCCTGGCATTGTAGTACTGTTACTAACTGTACTATAAAGTTTTCTCACCTGTGAATGACACATGATGTAGCCCAGCGGTTCCCAGTTCCAGTCCTCGCGCTCCCCGCTCTGCATATTTTGCATGTCTCGCTAGTTAACACACCCGATTCAGATAACCAGCTCGTTAGAAGAGAGCTACGTGCATGAACTGTGTACCGATTGACATGCTCCCTACACAGTGTTCTTTGCTCCCTACTCCCTGAGCAGGGGAAATCCATTGAAGTTTACTTCACTTCGGAACATTCATTCACGGATTTGCGCTGTGCAGCATCTTCACAAACAGATGAAACTTACTAGAGAAGTGTGAAGTGTGACATAGTAATATACCTCTGTAAATAAATACTATTTAAATTTATGTCTCGCACGCCTTAATACCCTTTGTATGGAACATATACTGTACGCTCGCTTCGAACTGGAATCATGGCGGAATATCCAGTGATGTCCACTTCGCAGGGCACTTACGGTCGAATAGAACAAATGTTGTATGTGATAAGAGATACATATGAAATGTGCAGAGCTGGGGGGCGAGAGGACTTGAATTGGGAACCGCTAATGTAGCCTATTGTAGTAATGTTGCCTGCGTCCCAATGTGCACACTATCCATTCTAAATTCTATGTGATATTAGTAATTTTCAATACTATTTAGGGCAGATAGGGTGGATAGTATGCACATTGGGATGCAGTGATAGTCTCTGGTATTCTGGTCTTTGAGCGTAAAATGTGTTCAGGGGGCGTGGCTTTGGACGGTGATTGCAGGGAGGGTGGGACGTTTCAGTACTATCAGGCTAAAGTTAGCATTTTCCAAGATCTACTGCACCTTTAACATAAAATATAATTTATTTTAAATCATAAAATGTTTAGTTTCTATTAAAGGGGTCCTATGGCGTTGCTAAAAAGAACATTATTTTGCGTATTTGGTATAATGCAATGTGTTTATGTGATTTAAGGTTCAAAAAACACACTATTTTCCACATACTGTACATTATTGTTGCTCCTCTATGCTCCGCCTTTCTGAAACGTGTCAATTTTTACAAAGCTCATCAGTCTGAGAAGCGAGGTGTGCTCTGATTGGCCAGCTATCCAGTGCGTTGTGATTGGCCAAATACCTCAAGAGTGTGACGGAAATGTTACGACCCTTACCGTATTGTGATGCCGTGTCCCGGCGCGACGAGACAAAAACAATAAAACCCACTATAAACGAGGCATTTGTTGCATCCAGTGGGGACATAATTACTGATTTTAATGACTTATACTGTCTTTTTACGCATCACGCCACGTAAACATTACCATGTCTGCATATGTGGTCGGAGAAATGACAAACAACAAGCGTTACTCTACACTGCTCAAAAACTTGCGTTTGAATAGTCAGTGGCAAATTCTTTAAATATGAACTTACAGGCTGTGAGTCAGAAGCACCAGACTGTCCTTGCAAAGTTGGAATTGCCCCACTTTATAGAAACAGCCTTTGTGCACAGCTGGCATTGTAGGCTAACATTACAACAACATGTAGATGTGATGTGTAAAGCAGACTTGCCCTGAGTTAAGCTTATTAATCAAGTCTTTCATTCAGGTGTGCCTCTGAACTTCTACAGAAGCCTTTTTTTCTATTTCTATCAGTGTCTCTTATGGTTTCATCAGCACCTTAAGGCTAAGAATTCAAAATTTAAGAAATATCCATTTGTCTTGTTAGGGAATGCATAATAAATTCACAAGTGCAAGAAATAAAAAAAATATGCAATATTCATGTTCAATGATTTCAAACTAATTTACTGTGGACCAGATAAGCGTGTTGTTCCATATTATAATGCTAGATTTCTCTTGCCCAAAGGTCAAACCATAAATTACACTAAAATTAGCCCAGCAGTCTTCCATTATCTTTCCCGGCATGAAACTTTTCTCCCCTGTAGAACTCAGGGTGACCTTCCTTCCTGATTGTTCCCTGATGCCTTTTTTTTTTTTAATATTCTTCTTTCGCCGTGCGGCTTCCATTTCCGTCCCAATATTTCCTTACACAGTCATATGCTTCCAGATGTATTTATACTCTTTACCATCTGTTGAGCATTTGGTGGCGGTCGATGGTTCTTGGCCGGCATACATCCTTAGAGACGGTTAGGCGACTGACCAGCTTTGTTTTGTTATGGTAGCGTTTAGATGAATAAATTCGCCATATTGCCAATCTGGACGCCTCTCTCTCAGTCCGATATTAAAAATGATTACAAGTATAAAGCTGGCCAAGAACAGGAATTGCAGGAGACTTCTGGTGATTCATCTCCGAGAAAGAGTTTTTCACCTGCAATAATTTGGACTTTAAAGCGAATTTGAAAGGTTAACCAACAGAACACAGACAGGAAATAATTGTGAGTTGCAGATAGCTTCAACATTAATTTCTAATAAAGGTCGAGAGACTCTCGGAGAGACTGATTAAATGGTGGTATAAGCATATAAAACTGTTTGCCAAGTTAAAACGGCAGGTGATTTTTTTTTTTTTTTTTTTTTTCAGCTTTTCCCTGTGTGTCTGGCAACCTTGACAAGCTCTGCCCTTTTCTCCTGCCATATTTTTTCTAGATGTAATTGCATTTTATTTAAAACCAACAGGTAAATGCTAAAATGTTAATGATACAGTAAACCCTGAGAAAAGGCTGGCGTAATTCTGTTGTAATGGAAATTAGGAGAGCAGGTTTATTGTACTTGCTTCTCTCTTCTACCAGAGTAGAATGACTAACAAGCAAATCGACAACTGCAAATTGGTGGCTCTCAATTAGATTTGATTTCATTGTTTACATTTTCTATATTAGAGAAGGCTGATGCTAATTATTTCATTAAATATATCTAGTAACTAAGATTCTCAAGTCAAATTTCACATTGTTTTCTCTAGCAGTGTTTTATGTTGGTTTGAATCACCTTCAAAACTTACTTTACTTTCAGACAAGAGACAACTGTTTAATGAAAGTAGATCTTAACTGAAAGGTTAAATAGGTTCTCATGACAAGGATATATTAAAAAAAAAAAAAAATGTCAGGTTGGAGCAAATTATGCCCATTGCAGGGGTGTTTTCTAGCACATCTGACCCTTAAAGATACTTTAGATTGTACAACCTAATGCGTTTAAGCTATATATTTTATATATTTTACCTACACAAAAACCAGTTGATTTAGGCAATACCAAATTAAGCACATTTGACAAAATATTTTTAGAGTGAAATACAGCTACAGAACTAGTAAAATATTAAGATGTGTATCATTCTTCTAAATTAAACCTGCTATTTTTGATAAAATGGGGGGGGGTGACTGTGAATTTTTTTCTCACAATTCTGACTTTTTTCTCACATTTATATTTATTTATATTTATTCTTTATTTTCTCAGTTCATAATTGAGTTTATATCTCAAAATTCAGATTTTGTTTTTTTCTAAATTGCAACTTTATTTCACGCAATTGCAAGTTTATAGCTTTTCTCGCAATTCTGAGTTTATATCTTGCACTTCTAACTTTTTTCTCAGAAGTGTGAGAGCTAAATGCACAATTACAAGTTTATGAACTGAAATTGGGAGATACAGTCGCAATTCTGAGAAAAAAGTCAGAATTGTGAGATGTTAATGCGCAATAGCAAGAAAGTCAAAATTATGAGACAATCACAATTGTTTTTTTCTTTGCAGAAAAAAAGCTTCACATTCACACTTTTAGGTTAATATAAATGTGAATATAAAGTACTGCAGATAAAGGCTGCTAAATGTACAATATTTAAAGAACAACAATCATACAAACTCAAGGTTTATGATATGTAGCTGTAAAAAAAAAAAAAGTATTTCGATCAAATAATTGTAAATGATCCACTTAAAAATCTTCTCATGACTTTAAATCAGTTTGAATCGCCCACAGAATTACTTCTTCATCCCAAATCTGCCTTCAAATCTGTTCCATGCTCCATCTTAACACAGCGGCATTGGTTTATGATAGCAGCAGGCCATTAAAGTGATGTGTACTGAATTTCATTAAGTTAAGTTCTCCATCAAGAGGCATATCCTTATGTGTAGCGCCCATCTGTCTGCAGGTCCAGACATGCTGAATGCTATACTTAAACCAGCCCACCTGAGAGCCCTGTTCACTGACTGAACCAATAACAGCACTTCAGTCCAGACCCGGCAATTAAAAGACAGATCCTAGAGCCCTGCCACAGGGAGATTAGTGTAAGATTTCCAGAGCTACAACACTATCTGCGTAAAAGGATACACATACAACCACTAAATGACTTGCCTTTCCAGTGACTTTCCAGTTTTAGATAAAGCTGATTAGTGAGGCATGCTAAGCAGCAGTATTACTATTGCTCATAGGTGAAAGGGTTGTAAGAACCTCTAACCTTACAGGGGTAGTTCACCCAAAAATGAAAATTGTCATCATTTACTCACCCTCATGTCATTCAAAACCCATAAGACTGTTTGATCTTCAAAAGCAAATTAAGATATTTTAATGAAACTCAGTTTCTGTTTCTCAATTGAAAGTCAAGGTAATCAAAACTTCAAAGAACCAAAAAAGGTTATAAAAGGCATAAAATGAATCCATATTAAGTCTTGTGAAGAGAGACGAATGCTTTATATGAAAAAAAAATGGATTTAATTTAGGCTTTTAATTACATCTAAACACTGATCGACAACCATACATAGATATAGTAAACACTGATGATGTTTTCATTAAAAATATTCTATTTGTGTTTGAAGTTTAACCCGAAGTGTTTTGGGTTTGAAACGACATGGACATTTTTTTGTGTGTGTTTGCATATTTATTTATTTTTTGCAGAGTATAACATATTTTGTTCAGAAACTGTAAAAATCACTTTATAAATAAAATGATGAAAAAAAAATGAGTGAGAGCTTAGATTTTTTTGATGTTGATTTTTGGTGCCTTTTATTTAGAATTTTAAATTCTGGTAAGTTCAGTTATTTTAGTATTAATTATTTTTAATTCATTATTTTTAATTGTAATACTTTCATTAATTTAATTTGTATTATTTTATAAAAATAAAAAAAGTTTATAATTAATACAAATAATTTATATTCAGTTGTTAATTTATAGTAATAAAGTTCTAGTAATGTCCTTTGAAAGTTTGCTAATGCTAAAGGGCCCCTGTCCCTTGCTTGAGAACATCCAACGCTATCTCACGACCAATTCGTACATATTTTAAGAGGTGGCTAATTCGTACGACCTCACTCGTACGATTTAGTACGATTTGTCTAAACCCCAGTGATGGGTAGGTTTAGGGGCCAGGTTAGGTGTAGCTCATTCGTACAAATTCATACGAATTGGCAACTCGTAAAATATGTATGATTTAGCAAAAATCGTATGAATTTGTACGAGTGAGGTCATACGAATTTGTACAAATTAGCCACCTCGTAAAATATGTACGAATTGCCGTGAGATCGGGCTGGAACATCTAACATGAATCTGCACCATAACCATTGAATATCATGGGCCCTATCGTACACCCGGCGCAAGGCGCGGCGCAAGTGTTTTTGCAAGTTTCAGCCCGACGCAGTTCTCATTTTCCTGTCTTGTGCTGCGTTGTTTAAATAGCAAATACATTTGTGCCCATTTGTGCGCCCATGGGCGTGCTGGTCTAAAAAAGAGGTGTGTTCAGGCGTATTGTTGGCGTGGTGCTATTTTGAGGAACTGAAAATAGACTGCGACATAGACCAACTCAAACCTAGTCTAAAGTCAATGGCGCAATATTTTTATTTATTTTTTGTTATTTAAAGAGCGCGTTAGTAGAAAATGCACCTCTGGGCGGGTCCACAACGCGCGTTCACTTTGCTTATTACACACAGGGATGCACAGCAGCACACAAACATGCCAGATATTTAAAAAATTAAAGGATTACAGTATAAAAGAATATTACTGTGTAGGCTACATAAATATAAAAATGTCATACATGTCATAATGGATAGTCATTTCGTGTATCAGAATTAGCTTACCTAATTCGCGCATGAGCAGATCCGTTTGCTCTCTGGAGATGCGTTCTGTGTGCCTTAAAATTCCGCCGTTTAAATAGCGAATACGCCATGGCGCGAGCACAACTCGCTCTTAAAGTGAATGGAAGATGAGACTCTGATTGGTTTATTGCATGTTATGCCCCAAAACACACCCATTACTCATTAATAGAATAGGGACAAACCTTTTAGACCATGAGCCGGGAGCACCGATCGTTTTTCCAGTCGGTATACTAGCAAAAGTGGATTCGGAAACGCCCTAAGTGCACCTGCGTCGTGTGCTTTAGACCATGCGCTTAGATCGTTAAAATAGGGCCCCATAACTTTTGGCACAATTTGAGAAAGTTTGATCTGTATGCACCACTTTTCCGTTTCAGATCCATCTAACATTTAAAAAAAATTACCGTATGAGAACAACTCTTTTGGACACTCCTGATGTAGACATGTGAATAGATTATTTCTTCTATAAAGCTTTAGACAAACGCCTAAGATAATCAGGCAAATTAGTTATCAAAGATTTCTGAAACCCAGCTGGCTCAGAAATGTGAAGGAGCATGTGAAACTTCCAGCTGTGCTGTCACTCTGCGGTTGGCCAAGAACTAGACACCTCAAAACACTGGGCATTAATTAAGGCAGGAAGGAGGGATTGGGAGATTGAATATTTTAATGGGACCCAGAGAGTGAACTGTTGAAGTCATTATTCCCTTCGAGTCATACAGGCTGTTCCTTGCACACTCAGAAACACGTATGAAGTGCAGCAGGTCCTGCATTTACAGGCTGATAGGGGGGAAAAAACACAGCTCTACATTACATTACGGACAGTATACATGCAACAGCGAGCCAGTTAAACAGATATCGTTTTCCCTTATTGATTCCTGTGTGTGCAGTGTTAGCATGTGCAAGACTTATAATTGACTAACTCCACCAGGAACTGTTAATTAACCTCTGCAGAGCATACTCTACCCTCATCTCCATCCACCCACTTGCCAAACACACCCACACCCCCAGCGTTGACGGATGACATCTGTGTTGCGCACTGACTGCACCACCTCCAGCTTCAACGGCATATTTATTCTAAACAGGTCTCCATCAGCTGTGATGCTGCCTACCTAATGAATGCTTTACCTTCTCAAATTCCTTCCTTCCATATTTTGTTCTCTTGTTTCCATAGCTACTCCTCAAGATCTTTCAGGAGAAGTGTCTTTTGAAAGACTGTCAGCGGTGAATGTGCAAGGAAAAGCATTGCTACGCTACATGGCAAGTAAGAGCTTTTTAGTGCGGTGGTCTTACTGTGCGGTGACGGACCGCCGCAGCATGCTATAAGCAGTCACTGCCGGATGCTGAAACTTCAAGATGTCTCTATTTTGTGCTTTAGGGGTTTGGGTCACAGACGAATTCAAGTCAAATGTTTAGTCTTAGATCTCTCTATAACTCATCCTTAACTATAGTGCTTTAGTAAAGATCTTATTCTACTACCACAGACTCCTCTTAAAGGAGAAGTGCACGCAAAAATGACAATTCTGTCATCATCTCACCCTCGTGTTGCTCCGAATCCTTCATCTTTCTTGCCTTGAAGAACTACTGTTAGGCTAGAAATGTTTGACTTTTTTAATGGGTTTTTTAAGTTGTAATATTACAACTATTTTATTATATAGTTTAGAAATATAATATGATTTTTAATGCATCAGTTAATTGCATTTTATATTACCAATAATAATAATAATTATTATTATTATTATTATTAAGCTCAATATTTTTAGTATTTTTTTCAATATGTCACATTACCTAAATGTGTACAAATTGCAAAAAAAAAAAATCATCACAAGGTCAAGATTCAAGAATACATTTTTGTTTACAAGAATATTTATTTACAAGAATACTTATTTACAAGAATACATTTTAAATTCAAGTACATTTTTATCTACGCATTTTGATAATAATCTAAATATCTCAGCCTTTTGATATTCAGCATATATTTAAATGTATGGTGTAAGAAGAAATATCTGTAATATATATATATATATATATATATATATATATATATATATCAACGCATATTTGTACATCTCACAGTACATTTATACCAAAGCATTTTGAGTGATGCAAGCAAATACATTGATTCAAAGTTTTGAATCAATTAAATGAAACATGCTGATTCATGGAATAGAATCAAACATGCAAACATTCAAACTCCCAATTACCTCTATTCACCACCACAAACTATTAAAACATCTTAAGTCTTTTAAAATTGCGAAGCACAAGACAGGAGGGATCAAGTCTAATGACACTACAAATATAATGGCATGAAATGCATTAAAAGCTTTGCAGACAATGTTGCTTAATTTTATATCTTCATCGAAATCATTAAAATCTTTGTGGTATTCTTAACATTGCTTAATTTGATTTCTTGATCAAAATTATATTGTGAATATCAATACCATGCATTACTTCAAGGTTGTAGAAAGTAATAGGAAGTGGATGTGGAAGAACAAACTGGAAGCACAGGCCCAAAGAGGACGACTGAACAGGCTTGGTTGTGTCGTAAGAATGCTCTCCGAGACAACTAATACATCATGTCATGTCCCTACATAATGTCTCCATTAAAATCAACCTAATTCAATCTCCAAGTCATAAGGAGACGTACTCATTTCTCTACATGTGGTCCTTTTAGGGACAGGCAATATGGCAAGAGCTCCAAATGAGATCCCCAGCCACACACTAGTTACCAATTGTACAAAACTGATTTCATTACTCCCTGAGTTGATTGCAGATAACCCTGTTAAGGATGATAACGGTGCCATGAAAATTCCATCATTGAAATAAAGCCAGAGTGAAAGGGAGAAGAAGATGGGGAAAGAAGGAAGGAAAAGAAAGCAGTGACCAGAAGAAGTAAACAGCCGAACACTTGTAGATTCAAAGACTCGCGCTGATGTCAGATGGACTGAGGTAATGCCTAAAGACACAGCAGAAAGAAAATTAAGCTAATATAAAGAGACAGACGGAAATACAAATGAAGTCAAACATGACTCACACGCTGTCACAACAAACATCCAGATAATGGGAGAGACAGAAAAATATAATAATGCACGGTCAAATATTATTACAGATGAAAGTCGGAGGGTTATTTCCCTTCCGGGATTTTAGTGAAGTACAGTGACACACGCTGCTTGATTAATGCTTGGAAACTTTTTAAAGTTAGACTTACATTTAAAATGAATGTGAACCAAAATACAAATAAATGAATGGCAAATTTAATTTATATTGCATAAAGATGGTCATAGTTACAGTGAATCAATATTTTGTCATTGATACAGAAAAAGGCTGAACATTTTCTTGAGACCACCAGTGAAAATGCTTCTGTTCAAAAAATTAAAACATTTTTTAGCACATTATTTTATAATGTAAAATTAAATTAGTGACCTAGAAAACTGTTTAGTTTGACATAAAATCATCATCAAAGGGCCATTCCTTTGATAAACACATTGAGCACTAATAATCAGATATGTATCATTTCTATTGCATTAAAGCAGCCACTTAAAATGATTTGTAAGCATAACACTGGCTAAGCATGCAGAGCTGTTGAGCTTCAATTGCACAGCAAATGAATTCTAGTAATTTAAGCAACTGACCACAAAAAGTCTAATTTTCGAAAAGAAAAAGAAAAACAAAAAAACACTTTCATATCAGCTTTGCGGCTTGCATAGAAAAAGCTAGAAGGCCATGGGAAAACCATCACAAATTGAAAGAAATCATACTGCTCAAATAAAAAATGTTCCAAGTTAATTGAATGTAGCAATGGGTATCACATTTCACAGATTACTAATGAAGTCTTACAGGAAAACTAGGGGGCAAGACGGAGTGAGTGAGGCGTGGTGACTGATTATATCTCCCCATCCACACTCTCTTTTCTCATTCTTTTTCTTGTCTCTGAGACACATGGTCTCCATGTATCTTTAAGTATTTGTATTATAACTGCATCACAGACAAGCTGTCTGTGTGTGTGTGTGTGTGTGTGTGTGTGTGTGTGTGTGTTTGAGTGTGAGTGTTTCAGTCTTCGATTGTTAAACATCTTTATGAAACAGAGAGAAATCCACTGCAATGCATGTTCTTTGAGATCTTTTGCTGGCATTTTAGGTTTGACTGAAACAAATCAAATTCCTCTCTGACTAAGTCTACAGAACTCTTGCTCATTTCTTTACATTTTTAGTCTGTTTGGGATGTCATATTTGAAATCTGATATATAAAGAAATGAAAGCACTGTTTTCGTATTGCACTTATTAAATTGTAGCCCTGGACTCGTTAATTTTGAGAAACGGTCTTGATTTATGTGTAATGGAAGTCATAGTTGATCATGCACAATTGTAGTGTTGGATTTCTTCAGCAAGAAAATGATTTTGATTCTGTAGACCACCGTGTTTGAGATTGGGGAATGGAAAGAGAAATCATTTGTGTAAAATTCTATGGACATCATAGGTTGGTGCACCACAGACATAGGTTGCTGATGCTCTTTTTGTTCGCTCCCATGTGAGCTTCCATTCCTTTTTTCACGCTTATTTTCTGCTTGTTCACATGCTTGAGGATGTTGTTGCCCGGGGAGACACTCAAAGGTACACAGAGGGCTTGCCCTCAAACTGAGATGGTAACTGGCAAGCAGATGCTGAAAAACTGCTCACCTTGAAGAACAGTTGCAGAAAAGTGCTTCATGGAGCTTTTAAAAATGTATTTATTTCCAAATGTTTTTGATAATTTGGCCTGTAACATAAATCAGAGGTAGAAACGTCTAAAATGCCACAATGAAGTAAAAGTGCATATACTGTTAGATAGCAGTGTGCTGTGAAGTGTGCACCAGTGCAGGCTTTACAAATGCATCAAAGGCACATTGTGGCCGACTCTTCCGAATCATACAATAATAGATCTGGCAAGCTCCAGCTGTATAAAATGGTGACAAAATTATGGCTCTCCCACTGTTTTGGCAACATTTTGCCACATAATTTTGCCCCTAATGTTTTGGCTTTGTGTTGGTAACATCCCCAGACGTTAGTGTACTTGTTTATCAAACATGATAAAACCAAGGAAAAATCAACGTAAATATCACAGAACATTTTTATTGTACATTGTTTCTAAGCAAGCTGTCATTTAGCCAAATAATGCAAAATAAATAAATAAATAAAAATGAATTGTGTATAGTAGATTTGGAGAGCTGTAGCATTCCATCACTCGCTCACCAATGGATCCTCTGCAGTGAATGGGTGCCGTCAGAATGAGAATCCAAACACCTGATAAAAACATCACAATAATCCAATCCACACCACTCCAGTCCATCAATTAACGTCTTGTGAAGCCAAAAGTTGCATGTTTGTAAGAAACAAATCTATCATTAAAATGTGTTTCTCCAAACTGTTGCTTCCAGCTAAAAAACAAGTTCTCTATCCATAAAATTGCTTTCTTCAGTGAAAAAGTTCCCTCGCCTGAATCAGGAGGGAAATATGCACAGATCAAGCAATCTTTACAAACAAAAACAGTTCTAAACAAATATGTTGCTGGGTTTTGATGTGAGAGGACAACAGGGATGGACTTTTTTCACTGGAGGAAGCATTATTATGGATAATGGAGTCATATTTTGGCAAGAAGCAACAATTTAAAGTGAAAAAGTCTTAACAATGGATGTGTTTGTTAAAAAAACATGCAGCTTTTCACTTCACAAGATGTTAATTAATGGACTGGAGTGGTGTGAATTACTTGTGGATTATTGTGATGTTTTTATCAGCTGTTTGGACTCTCAATCTGACGGCACCCATTCACTGCAGAGGATCTATTGATGAGCATGTGATGGTTTGCTACATTTCCACAAATTTGTTCCAATGAAGAAACAAACTCATCTTGGATGGAATGAGGGTGAGGAAATTTTCAGCAAATTTTCATTTTTTGGACGAACTGATCCTTTAAGCAAAATACAAACCTGGAATATGATTGAAATGATACTGAAACTGTGTGAAAAGTGTTTTAAGAGAGTTAGTTTCTCTGAAGTCCACTGGGTACTTGAATAAACACCCTGAATAGTTTCTTTAAAAGATGCATTTTTTTGTTTTCTTATGTTTAGAGAGCGAGTAATAGGACGTTGATTGTGATAAAAGAATATAAAATGTCTAAAGAAGTTGAAATATTGCTGTTTTAAAAGCTATAGTTGTGCCACATGTTTAGCCCCATGTCTTGAGTATCAGTGTTAAGTCTCCAGTGCTATGAAAGAGCCACCGATAAGCAATAAAAATCTCCTGCGGGAGTGCATCTGTGCATGCATTTATCCTTGAAATGAAGCAAAATCAGGGTTTGAAACTAGCTCACTTAGTACACAATCAGCGAAATGTGTCATCGCCTGCCCGGATACTAACATCAGATAATTACAGCATGTACAATATCGTACTGACAATAAAGCGCAGAAAAATGACACGAAAGCCACTTAATTGCAAAGCCACAAACAGACATCGCCACCGCTGCCTCTTCGGCTCTCATCTGCATATTCTAATCTCTGGGTATTTTCATTCAAGTACGCTGCCACCTTATTGGCACCTAATGTGTTTTTAACACACAAAGTAATGATGCCGCCTGCTCTGCAATCTGTTTCCACGAGTGACTGGCCAAGACACAGTATCTGTAAGCGCCTGTTCTTGTCCCTGCGCTGTTTAATGGAGACAGATGCATTTTTATTGCAGCTTTTGCAGCTTTGCTTTCCTGGGACGCGTCAGCTGGGCTGAGCAAAAGGGAAGGGAAAAAAAAGAAAAAAAGATGATTCTCTCCTTGAAGCGAGGAGGAGGAAAGGGGGAATTTGCTAATTGGATTAGGTCCTCCCTGACTCAGTGTAGTAAATAATAATCTGCTGTCTGGTACAAACCAATGCCCTTGAGCTGCATAAACACACACAGCCTCAAATGAGTGGAAAAACGAATTACTGTTCAGTGTTTGTGATACAGTGTGACCAGAGACGAGCCAACGTGCGTGATCTGCACACACACGCATGCATGCACACACGTTGTAAGACACAAAGGACTGTGTTTCATAACACTCTCTTCAATATTTCCTCAAAGAATGGTGCATTTATTGCAGTCTTTTGTAATACTGTAATAATGCTCATGTTGCGCTATCGCACAAAGTTTTGGTGAGTCCTGATCTAGTGCTCCATTCACACTTACATTTTCTGAGGAAATAAAAATGATGCTAGGGTATTGTAGGTGGTTACCAGGCCATTGCTATATATTTGCTAAGGTGTTCGGAACCCTTCAGATCACTATTGCTGAACAATTAATTGAAATAAAGCCAAAATCCCGTTATGGCTTAGCGTGATTATCAAATTTCATAGGCTGTGATTTAAATAAATATACATCCTGTGTGTTTCAGTGAAGCACCACCCTGTGTTCATTTACACACGAGCAACGTTGCTTTGCAGAGTGCGCTCTTGGAGGTTTGCCATGTCCATTTATTAAAAGCAATATTTATTAAGATCTTTGTGCTTGTTGTTTTGGCTCAGCTGATAAAGCGATCCAGTTTATGGAGTTCGCAGGTCGCAATATTTTTGTATGTGGCTTATTTCCAAGATAACACATTTGAATTAAAGTTTATGATGAGTTTGTTCTTATTTGCTGTTTTTTATAGCAAGATCTGGCAACACTAATGTACCTCATTCACTGTGATTTCTTGCACCGCGCATACAGAAGAGATACAGCTCTGATATGCATTTAAAAACATCATTAACAACTAGCTGTTCAGTTCAGTTCTGTATTTAGTTTTTATTTAGTACTTTAGTACTTACAGCTCACCCCAAAGTCTCAATGATATTTTGGTTTCTAGTTGTAACTCGGGTTCCTCTTTTGATGTAAGTCTGTGAATTTTTTTGTCGCCTGTTTTATTTTTTGGCAGGCTTAAATTGCAAGTCCAATCAGTTAGGAAACTAATAGCACACCTTTTTTTTCAAAAGCTGCATGATTTGAGGATGCTAACGGTGAGGGATGAATTACAAGCTAATTTTTAATATTCATGGTCTTAAACAAGCCCTTAACCATAAGTATGAACAAGCACCACTAATTATCAATTCAAATTCCTCATAATAACCTTTTACATCATAACCACTCTAATGAACAAAGTGCATTTTCAGTGAGGCAAATAGTCTGATGATGCTCCACATAACATCCCATAATATCATGGCTTATTTCCAATAAACTTACCCAAAGCCAGTGATCCCTGAATATTTCAAGTCGGGCGTATTGTGTCGTGATTAATTGCTGTGGGTATTAAAACATAATATCAACTTTAAAACACCATGTCCTCTGAGAGAAGGTCACTTAGGTTTTTTTCCCCTCAGAGTAAGTTCAGAAATGGCAAGGGAGTAATTTGGCTCTATCAGTGATGTCTCTGTCAGCCTCTCTCCATTTAGCCATGATAATGTGACTCGGAAAGGTTTCCAGTGCAAAGTATCAAAAGACCTTTACTGATCCTAAAATCTGAGCATCCAGTGTATTTGACACGCTCCAGGACAAGAAAACCATGCCTTTAAATTCAAAACTTTTGCAAAATCAGAGGGAAAGTTTTGCGTTTAAAGGCATGCTTTTCTTGTCCTGGAGTGCAAAAGTGACTAATTGATGTTCACATTCATTTTCAAAACGTAGATTTTGATTTAATGCAGCCTGTGGTTTAGTTTGTAATTATTAAGGATGCCATTTGGAGCTCTCCGAGCTTGTTTTGCCAAAGTCTAATTAAGATTTTACACTGTGTCGTAACTAGACATGATGCGACACGTTTCTAGCAGCAAGCAATTTGTCTGTTCACGCTAAATGTGCAACTTCTGTGTGCTGTCACACTATCACAGCCAATCAGAAGGTCATTAATGTTTCCGCTATCTGGAGTGTTGATTTAGACCAATGACATTTAATTGTGGGCGGGGCCACTCAGTGTGACACCATGGAAATAGAAAACCATCGTAATAACCTAACAATGAACATTTTTACAGCAATTATTATTTAGATTAATGTTAACTTGTGTATGCTACCATTCAAAAGAGTAGCAAATCAGCATATGTGATACTGAAGACTGGAGTAATGATTCTGAAAATTCAGCTTTGCATCACAGGAATAAATTACATATTCAAATGTATTCAAATAGAAAACGGTTATTTTAAATTGTTATACTATTTCAAAATATTACCATTTTTATTATACCTTTTGATTGAATAAATGCAGCCTTGGTGAGTATAAGAGACTTCTTTCAAATGTATACAAATCTTACTGAATCTATATTAATTTGTTGTAAACAAATTTTCATTGTGTATATATATATATATATATATATGTGTGTGTGTGTGTGTGTGTGTGTTTATAAAAAAGTTTAAAAGAACAGTATTTATTTCAAACTTCCACGTTTTTACTTATTTTTTAATTTAATATGTCCTTGCTGAATAAACTTATTCGTTTCTTATTGAGAGCTAATACATTTTCATCAGTTCAAGCTGTAAAAGCAGCATTAATGTATTATGAAATAACATGAATTATGCAATAGTATTTATAAGTTAACATAAACCTAGTTTAATAAGAACACTAATGCAGCCATTCATGAACCTTATTGTAAAGTGTTACCTGTTTTACAGTGTCAGATATAGATATAAATATTTATACTGTTAAATATAGAGACAACAAAATAGTCGTGATACTTTATGGTTGTGCTTAGGATACATGTCAACCTGAGGGGAAATGACATCATATTTATTTCACTAAAAATCACAAGTTAAAAATAACTGGAAAAACATGACTTGGAGGAGAAAGGTCTAGCATCATTTGTTTGCAGATGACACTTGGATTGATATTTGCTTTTCTAGTACTATGACATTCAGACATTTTAAATGTGGCTGTAAGTGTCCGAATAATTTTAGGGGCCACTGTATATCAAACTTCAGTTTGACACATCACTTTGCCACGATACCACAGTTTTATTTTCATAAGGGTAGTGCAGACTCCAGTCCATTCTCCTTTAGAGGATAGAGGCTCTCTGAGCTCCGCCATGGCACGCACAAAGTATTCACCCCATTTGGAGCTAAACCAGGATGCGGTCTTATATAAATCCTGCTCTAGGGCTCCAGGGTTGGGGGGGGAAGTACATATTTGTCTACAAGATGAGGCGCAGCTCCGTGTCACGACCTTCCCCGGTATCAACAAGCCATAAATATTTACAGGCATGTCCTCTCCAAGGTAGTCTGTAGACATCGCAAAGGTCACCGCAACTGGCAGTCAACATCTATTTATGCATTTTTACATAAGAGCTGAATATAACATGCAGTCAGTTTAAGACGCTCTCGTTCAATTTCACATGAAAAAGCCTTCGCTCCACTTTGCTTGAACCCCAGCGTGCCGCGGAGTCCATATGAGAGGGAATAGCGGATGCTGGAGGGAGGGGCTCGCGTCTGTCTGAGAAAACAGAGCAAAGCGGGAAACCGCTGAAGTGCGTCTTCACAAGAAAGAACAAATATTACAAACTCCGGGAGTCCAAACAGCAGCCGTCAGAGCCAATGAGCGTTAATCAGTATTGAACCTAAAAACGTTGCAGCTGCGCTTGGGAAAATTTCTCCATCGACGTGTGCTTGTAGAGGGACGCTCGCCTCGTGGCCCGAACTGACACCTCTTCATTTCCATCTGTCTGAAATGAGGCTGCAATTTATTTCCCAATCGAGAAAAGAACAGCCTTACGGGAAAAAAAGACACACGTATACACACACACACACACACACACATGGAAGAAAAAAAAACAGTAGGCCAAGCATTTCTCTCTCAAAATGATTTATGGAGCAGCATTTGCCTATATTCCTTTGCAGATAATAAGAAAATACAGCAATAAATCTGAAAATGTCAGGTAATTTTGTTATCACCTTGTCGGAAATCCGAATACATTATCTTTTGAAGAGAGCGGCGATAGAGGGGGAAATATCGCCAGGGTCGGAGGTTAACGGAAAAAGAGGACGCAGCAGTGGGGCGCAATCAAGATCGCAATTACCCTTTCGCAGCTGAACGCGGGTGATAATCACTTTGAAATATGCAATTCTCTATTTGCGTTTTGTTTGGGCTCATTTCATTCAACACATTTAATCTCCCACCAAATAGTGGCGAAATCTTTTTTTTTTTTCCCCCCTGCATTCTAACTTTAGACAGTCTCTCAAAAGACACCATATGCAAGAAAAAATGAGATCATGGGTGTACTTTGAGTGGGCTAGAGCACGAGCATTGTGACAAAGACAGTCTGGACCACATGTGGAGAAAAATGGTTTCATTTCCTCCATTCCTTGCTGAGTTTTTTGTTTTTTTACATTGAAAGGTCAATGACCCTTGAAAGGTCAAGCTTTTGAATACAGCTTAAATCCTCAGCGATTTGGCTGTCTGTGATGACAGGATGGCTTTGTTCCTACCTACTTTTGCCAGATTCAAAGGCGGCTTCACATGCAGGGTGCTCCTCGTTTCTTATTTGTGCATCCTCTTTTCCATTCCTCACTTCCTTTCCTCACATCACAGTTCCACCCCCTTAGGATGTGCAGGGCAGGATGAAGATCAAAGGAAAACTTATTTGTGTATTGGAACATTTTTGATAATTCAAGTGTCACTTCAAATGTCATCAGTGTCATCGGTTTGAGTATTGAGAAGCAACTACATTCCTTGCAGAGAATCCCAGAATGCATTGCACAGGTTCTGTGAAGAGATCTATTTAAGATGGCTGATGAAGCAAAAAAATGTTGTTTACACTTAAATAATTTTGTTTTCCAGTAAAAATATGCAAACATCCATAAAAAAAGATAAACATAATTTTTATATATAATTTTCAAATTGATACATGGTTAAATCTTGATATATAATTAACTATAGTTATATAATTTTCAAATTGATACATGGTTAAATCTTGATATATAATTAACTATAGTTTAAGTATTTTATTTTATTTTTTTTTTTTTTTTTTTTTTTGAGGAAACTAATAATTTTATCCAGTAAGGACTAATTAAACTGATCAAACAGTGACATTAGAGAGATTAATAATATTACAAGAAAAATTATATTTCAAAAAAATTCTTTTGAACTTTCTATTGATTGAAGAATTCTGGAATCAGTGTTATTTTAATATCATTGAGATATTATTATAGTTTTAATTATTGTTTTGAAATGGATTTTGTTTTTAAATTTTAGTTAAAGTTTTAACAATTTTGTTTTGTGTTTTTGTCATTTTTTTTGTTTTTGTTTAAATTTGTTTATATAGTCTTTATTATCATTTTTTATTTCAGTTTTAGTTATTTTAGTGCATCAAATTAAAATAATGAAAATGAGAAATGTTGAAACTAGCGGAAATAACGTTGTTGTATATTTTATTTTTTATTTAAAGTAACAATTTTTTAAGGTCTAGTTAACTATAATAACACTGCCTGTAGTAATAATAATAATAATAATAATAATAATAATGATATTGCAGTTTACACAAAAAAAAAATATTAAACAGCACAACTATTTTCAACATTGATGATAAATGATTCTTGAGCCCCAAATGGTCACATTAGAATAATTTATGATGGATCTTTCAAAAACATTAAAAATAAATAAAAAAATCATACCTACCCCACACTTTTGAATAGTAGTAGTATATTTTTATGCTTATTAGAGCATCACATTATTATCTTAGAAATTAGCCAATGTCAAACTCTGTGTCTGCATATGTAGAGCATTCCAGATCGGTCAGTTATGAGGTTCCATCTGAGTTTAGATGCTGCCTTGGAAGTAGACAACAAGCTCACTAGATTTTGGAACAGTGTGTGCTGGGACGGGATACACAGGCAGAACAGGAGAGAATTGCAGAGTAATTACTTCAGAAGTCACAGCTGTTGAGGAGAACATCACACTCCAAACACTGACGAATGAGCAGGTTTTTACACACCCATCCTCTGTCCTCACCACAAAAGCCATCTCTCTTTTTCTAAAATACACCAACTTGCACACTCACTTTCATTCATTCTGTTGTGTATATGCCAAAAGATTAGCATCTGGCTGGTTAGCATGGCCCCGCTAGTCCTCGGGAGTGCTAACGGAGAGCTTTCTCCAGGTTTTCTAGAGCTCTTGGGTTCCCGTGGATGCTATCAGTAAGACGTCTCGTGCGGAGGCCTGCAGCTCATTTGTCACTATCGGTCTGTGTCTCTCTCTCCGAGGGAGGTGTCTGTTTGAAGAATGTGCTGCGGTCATGATGACCAAATTTGCATGATGAACTTGAAATTTATTTGCTTATTAACCTCCCACGTTCCACATGAAGTGTCTGAAAGGGCCGTCAAATCCATCAGCCTCAAGCCAAGACATGACAAGCCAGTGTCTTTTCATTTTCAGGCGTCTTTGAGCCCTGAATCTACACTGGCCCATCACTGTAAATATCACATACACATAGAATATATAATATTGACTACAATATTATAGAATTCAGTTATACACTAACATTCAACATTTTGGGGTCAGAGTTTTTTTTTTATAATAATAAGCAAATCATCATCTTAAAAAAAATTTAAAGGATGATTTGGAGTAAAAATGTTGAAAATTCAGCTTTGATCACAGGAATAAATTACAGTTTAAAAATGTAATACAATAGAAAAGAGTTATTTTACTTTTTAATTCATAAAAATGTTTTACAGTATTCCTTTTTGCTTTAAACAAATATATGTGTGCATTTAATATTTTATTTTGCATCAGTAATTGTTTAATAATTCTGTTTTTGGTTAAATAAATGCAGCCTTGATAAGCATAAGACACTTTTAACAAACATTAAAAAAAAATTAAATGGTACGTAGTGAACACATACATATTGGTATCCATATTGATTTTATATCTCATGTGTCAACAATTGTCTCATTTGTATCTATTTTTATTTATCAGAATGAATTTCAGCAGAAACATCTGAGACAAAGCAGATGCTTTGAAAGAGCAATAGAATTTTTCTCTGTTCTAGACATTTTTGGAACTGCTTTATTGCATTAAACTGTTCCTAACATAATGTAAAACCATAAAACATTTCAATAATTAAAAAACAGCTTGCCCTTGAGGAATGAGGTACATACTGTACACTGACATCCAGAAGTGACAATGAAATAAAAGCAGAAAAAGGTTTCAGATAATGGTGCTACTTGTGCCGCAGGGTCGGTTTCCAGTGTTGTGTAAAGGGTTCTACATGACAGCTAGTAATTATGACAGCGATTACTGTTTCATTCAGAAATCTGGTGAGAAGCTAGCATGTCATTTGGATGGAAAATTCCAGACAAGCACGTCAAACTTTTTAATTAAAGTTTTTACTTAGAGGGCCATTCCTTGGCTGCTTCCCTGCAGTCTCATCAAACTGGCCAAATTTTACCAAAATTATTCATTGTGAAAGAAAGAAATATTTAATAGTTTTCTTCGATCTTCGGAAAAGGTGTATTAAGCAAATCTGATTGAGACATTAGTCCTCATTTCCTAAAAATATTCTCAAATAATTGACGTAAGTGACGGAGCTGAGATCTATGTGTTCCATTAGGCCCTGCATTATGGGCCGTGCACAAGGGTGTTTGTCATTCACGATTCCCGTCGGCTGAACGAATAGCGCAAAATGTGCGGTCATTAATTAATGAAAATTAATGAAGTGTGAAAGGAATACGGCTGTCAGACTGGAATTGTCAGATACCTCCATCCCCAAAAGCTCAACCTCGAGGATGTGTCAGATGTCTGTTTGTTCTTCATAATGGATGGAAAAGTGCTCACATCTGACACAGTGTTATTCTGTCTGAATGTATGAATAAACGATAGAGATATCTCTAGCTCATTTTCTAACATTCTATTCTGGCTCTGATGCAGGTTTGCGATGTGAAGCAATGTTATCTCTCTCTCTCTGAGGGGGTTCCATGTTGTTCTTCTCCCCTTAACATCTTGTTATCTGGATTGGGTGAAATGATTCAAGCTGAACTCAGCTAAAAGATTAATTGGGTACTGGGAAAAGTTCACACGCCTCCGGGGAATGTGTTTCACGCCTATCAATAATTTAAATGCCTATATTTGTGGAATTCCCTGTGATAGGACCAATCAATAAACACTCAGAACCAAGAGGGTCTATGTTACTTGGAAAGAGCTAGCCATTAGCATTCCCATTCATCTCCATGGCATTTACTTACTATGTATGCGACCTGCATGCCGTCATTTTTACTCCTGAGCACTAACATTTGAATTAATTATGCAAGTACGTCTAAATGTTCTTAAATCACAATGTATTTACTTGAAAAGCAATACGACTTAAAGGAATAGTTCACCTAACAATGAAAATGTGCTGAAAATGTCCTCACACTAGGGCCAACCAAGGTGTAGATGAGTTTGTTTCTTCATGGGAACAGATTTGGAGAAATTTCACATTCCATCACTTTCTCACCAATGTATCCTCTGCAGTGAATGGGTGCCGTCAGAATGAGAGTCCAAACAGCTGATAAAAACATCACAATAATCCACAAGTAATCCACACCACTCTAGTCCATCAATTAATGTCTTGTGAAGCCAAAAGCTGCATGTTTGTAAGAAACAGATCCATCATTAAGACGTTTTAATGTCAAACCATTGCTTCTTGCCAAAATATGAGTCCATAATCCATAATAACACTTCCTCCAGTGAAAAAAAACAATCACCTGTTGTCCTCTTACATTAAAATCCAGCCATATATTTGTTTTGGGCTGTTTTGGACTGACTGTTTTAGTGTTATATCGATGCATATTTCTCTCCTGATTCCAACCAGCTGATTTTTTCTCTGGAGAAAGCAATATTATGGATAGAGGACTCGTATTTTAGCCAGACACAGTGATATAAAGTTAAAAATATCTTAATGATGGATTTGTTTCCTATAAACATGCAGCTTTTGGCTTCACAAGACTTTAATTGATGGACTGGAGTGGTGGGTGTGGATTGTTGTGATGTTTTTATCAGCTGTTTGGACTCTCATTCTGACGGCACCCATTCACTGCATTGGATCCATTGGTGATGCAATGCAAATTTCTCTAAGTCTGTTCTGATGAAGAAACAAACTCATCTTGGATGGCCTGTGGGTGAGAACATTTTCAGCAAATGTTTAAATTTTCATGAACTATTCTTTTGAGAAATCAAGTCTTGTTTTCTGGAAAATGTTTCAAAATTTAAGTTTCATCATTTAAGTTTTAAAAATGAAGTTTATTTTTCTGACCCCATTGGTAGATATTTGTTCTTGTTTTTGTTACATTTCAATATAAAATTTTGATACATTTTTGCTTTTCAAGTAAATGTATCTTGATTTAACAATGTGTAGATATTTGTTCTGGAAAACAGCACAAAAATACTGAGTAAGACAATAGTTTTTGTCAGTGTAATTAATAATCAAAATATACAATTTTTGAATGGCCGCCATCAGTGGCTTGACCAAGGCAAACCCTGAACCCTTGCTCACAACAACTCTCAAATAACCCAAAGAAGATAAAATGATAGAAAGCACGAGCATTTTTGTTTTGAAGTTGTACACTGCAAATAACCTCAGTGTGCAAATTTGAAATAGATGATGATGCGCTGTTGTTCACGTCGAACGCGTGCAAGAAATCGCTTGTTTATCAGCAAGCCGCGCTACGCTCAGGAATTCTCTTTCAAAATCCTTTTGTGTTTTTGAGACGAAGAAAATAAACCAAAATGGTTTCTTTTGTATGTGAAAACACCCCTCCTTTTTCAGGATGCCTCTATTGATCATAATGCCAAAAATTCTCTTTTAAAGCAACAAACGGACACACTTTCATGTTTTAACTATTAGCACACAGGCTTTAGAGAGTTAACACACAAGTCACTATTCAGTTCAGAAGCATTTCTAACATAAAACTCAAAAACCTCACCACCAGTTTCTTGTAATACTTTAAAAAGCGACGTTATTGTTGATGTACAAAGAGTCACCTCTTTCTCAAGAACCCAGACTCCAGATATTTTCTTTAGAGTTTTATGAAAGCATGCCACATACATCTCCGTCCTTTTCAATGTAAAGACTGTGACTCAATGCCAAAAGGCTTGTGAAAAGAAAACTGTGTTTCTTATTGAAGGTGGCGAGTGCGACTGAAGAAGGTGTCGGCCGTTGGCGTTCTCCTCGCCACATGTTCGGCTGTGTGGAGATGATGGGAGAGAAGCTAAGGTGGATTTGTTGATGTAATCCCCATATTAGTGCCACTTCATTTGAGCCCTGTGCACTAAGCCCTGGTAGTAGTTACATTTAATGAATCTCTAGTTCCCACCTCCCTAAGCAAACAGAAAGGAGGAAAGAGAGACAGATGGGGAGCGAGAAAGAGCTTTTGTGTGTTTGTGTGTCAGTGTTAGACTGCCATCTGCTGATTGTGGTTTAGTGAAAAAATCCCTTTTGAAACCAATGAACATGCATGAATCCGGTCCATATAGCCAATCAGAGCATTTATTAAATCTCTGTGATATTGTTTTTGCTTTTCTTGTATGCTTTTAGTCCAACAGATCTAATGTGGCTAATTTTTATGGGAAACTCTTATACTATTAAAAGCATTTCCATGAATAGGATACAATTTGATATCCCATGACATTTTTAAAAGCAGTAAAGTCACTGTGTTATGGAAAGAAAATCAAATAATTTGTGTACATTTTTTATTTATTTGTACACAAACTCTCACATTGACTGTATTCGTCAAGGCCAACCCAGTTACCAGTAAGTTATTGTAAGAAAAGAAATCTGCAAGAATATCAGTCCTGTTGTGCATAATTTTTTATAGATTTTAATATTGCAAAGCTAATATCTAAAATCAAACAGCACAGTTTTGAGTTGTCATATTGTCAGAAATCAAGAGCTGTCTATAAATATATAACAGTGTTGTTTTAGTATTTTTGGGTTATTAATAAACTTTGCTATTAATCTTTCAAAGTAGTTTATAGAGAGAGAGAGAGAGAGAGAGAGAGAGAGATCGTTTTGTTTTATTTTTAAAGTTTTAGAAATTGTATTGAGTGTTTTTGTTATTTTTATTAGTTTTAAAATAAGTTTATGTAGTTCAGTTTTAGGTTTTAGAGCATCAAGTTAAACTAAAGGAAAATAATAAATGTTATTATTTCAGTATTTCATTTGAAGTAACAATGTATACAAATATAGTATATACATATCAGATATTGATATAGTGCATAAAATTGCTATATAAATTAAATGAGAGCAAAATATATCCACATGTGTTCTGTCACATGCCACCCCATCCTCAGCAAAGCTGGATGCTGTTTGATCATTTACAAAGCAGAGACTCTCATTTTAACATGTAAAGTGGTTTTGGAAATAGCAATTGTGATATTAATTTAATATAGCTTCACCCAGGAAAGTGTCACTACAGTAGACAGATCTGAGGTAAGGTAAAAGAAATACAGAGAAAGAGAAATGAGGGCCATATAAAGGAGCTAGCTCGTTTTTTAAATGAAAACTGCAAAAATATTCAGTCCTTCTCACATTTCACAGAACGTGACACTGACAGGGGCAACTTTACAGGTTTATTTCCATGCAAACTCAGTTTAACCCTCAAGGCTGTATATAGATACATTCTCAGAAAAAAAGGTACAAAAGTTGGTACTAATACATACTATTTAGGTACTAATATGTACCTTTAAAGTACTAAAATGCACCAGTAAGGGGTAAACAAGGTATAAAGGTGTACCTTTTGAAAGGGTGTCATCCCAGTGACGGCTTTTGTATTTTTTTTTTTTTCTGAGAGCGTAAGAAAGGTGAAAATTGTTTAACAATAATCTAATCAACTAATTTTCTCTACTAAAGGTTCTCTCTTTTAAAAAGAAGTTATTTCCTTTTGGATTCCATGCACTTTATGTGCGTAAGTGCACACGTCTGCTCCTATGACAGCAGCAAGGTCACGCAGAGATAATTGAGACCTAACGGCCTCTTATTCACAGATGCCCTATTACACATCGCCATGGTAATGCTGGAACAGGAGATGAGGGAAAGAAACAAACACATACTTCCATTATTTTGATTCAGTGTGCTATTTCTTACTGAAACGAGCTGGAAAATATCACTATAAGAAGATCTGCTGTACAGACCACTGAATGCAATTATGCTAAACTGGAAAAGCGCACTCTAAAAAATGCTGGGTTAAGTACAACCCAGCGCTGGGTAAAATATGGATGAACCCAGCGATTGGGTTGTTGCCCAGAAGGTTGCGTTAAACATTTAACCCAACTGTTGCTTGAAAACAACCCAGCATGTGTTCTGTCCAATATTTACCCAGCACTGGGTTGTATTTAACCCAGCATTTTTTAGAGTGCAGGAACTCCACAAAATGCAACATGCTTCCAACTTTTATGCAAAACCTGGACAACAAAAAATACTAATGCATGGCCTTTTATGACTAAATTAGCTATAAGTGCAGTCTCAATAGGAAGGGAAATGCATTGGTCAAAATGTATTAAAATCCAGATATATTACATTGCGCACATTTATTACACTCCAGCACATTATCTGATAGCAACAGATTTCAGTGCAGCCCTGAATAAAGGATCCGGATCTCTTCATAAAAACATGAAGAAACAATCAAACGATGCTGACTGATTGAACAGACTCCTCTTCAGCGCATTACAGTATCTAAATATGATCTTGACGTTTGGGTGGTGCCTTTGATCCGATGGCGACTGTAGATTCAGTTCTTTTGCCACACAAATAATGAGAAATCTAATTATGAAGATGACACCATCAGAGAAACAGTGGCCTTGGCTGTATCTTATTAAGAGGCCCAAACCCTTAGAGAAACACTGCAGGCTTTTATTGCCAAGCAAGAGGGAGAGAGCAAATTAAAGCAAATTATGAAGACAGACAGCATGATAATGATGATGATCCAGTGATGAACTAAAACACATTCAAGTCCTTCATGGCATTGCTTAACTAGGATAGCTTTGAGCTGCTGTTACTTATTGGCAATCTCCAAGTTCAGGAAAATGGCATACTAGCGTTTTTAACAGAAATCTGACTGCCAGTTTGTGCCCATAAGTTACTCCAGGGACATTTAGAGAAACGATTCAGAAAAACAATAAATGTTTTCATGAATTATTAGTTCAAATTGCACAATTAGCTGATGTTGGTAAGACAGCAAGTCTCTCAGATGTTATTATGTGAAGAGCTAACAATTCATACATGCACAGTTTCGAATGCTCACTAAAGCTGCATTTATTTGATCAAAAATACAGTAAAAACAGCAATATTGTGAAAGATTATTACAATTAAAAAAAAAACTATTTTCTATTTGAATATATTTTAATATGTAATTTATTCCTGTGATCAAAGCTGAATTTTTGGCATCATTACTCCAGTCTTCAGTGTCACAAAATCCTTCAGAAATCATTCTAATATGCTGATTTGCTGCTCAAGAAACATTTCTAATTATCAACAGTGTTAAAAGTAGTTGTGCTGCTAAATATTTTTTTGGAAACAATGATTTTTAGGATTATTTGATGAATAGAAAGTTCAAAAGAACAGCATTTATTTAAAAAACAAATATTTTGTAACATTACTAATGTCTTTACTACCACATTTGATGACTTTAATGCACCATTGCTAAATAAAAGTTCTAAAAAAAAAAATGTATGGCAACATCTGTACTTTCTTTTTTTCTTTTTAAAGAAATTCACTTCTTGTCTTCTCCTTTTTGTTTTCTTTTTCTTTTTCCTTTTTTTCCTCCTCCTTTCTCTCCTAATTTTCTTTTTACATCATAATCATGCTTGATGTATTCATTTCCAATTTACACACAGAGACGTAAAATAAGAAAGGCAGAGAGAAAGAGAAGGCAAGTATTTGGTTGCCATGCTGAAGTTGTTCTCTTAATTGCAGTTGTAGGACAATCAGCAATAATTATGAGGTAGCCTGAACGAGTAATTAGCAGTGTATTGTCTTATTTGATGTCTTTTCATTTTTCAAGCATCTTAATGAAAGAATAATGCCGTGTACGTGTGTGTCGTGAAGCGTGATAAACTATTGGACTGAATGCCGTTTAACACGCCACACACTGATTAATTAATTCACCCTTAATGAAGCCCTTTTAACATGCAGAGCACTGAAGGATATCACTGGTACATGGCCTTTCTAGAAACTTTTCACACTTTAAATAGAGTGAGAAGCATTATGGTCACTCTGGAAAAAAAGAAAAGAAAACAATATACTTGTGAATATTCAAGATTGAAATACTTGAAACAGTTTTTTAGATATTTAAATCTATCAAAAGTTCAAGATTTCTTCACATACTTTGAAAAACAAATTATCTCCACATTAATGCTTTATATTGCTTATACTTTGTCAACAGTAGATTCATTTGTGTCTATTTGTATTTTTCTGAAAGAGCAACATCTGAGCAATTCAATTTTCCTCTGGGCATTGTAGTGTTGAATGTTTTATAAATGATTAAAATAATCATGGCCCTTGTATTTTCATGCTAATTAACGACATCTGAGAGCCTGAAACAGTGAACACAATGTATTCTCACTGCTGTCACCTCTCACAGACAGTAATTCACTTCTTCATATAATGTCTTCCATGGTAACACTGTATGTATTTCAGTGTTAAAGGACATGAAGTGGTGCTTATTTGTCTTGTCGTAACCCTTACGTTCAGTAAATGACTTCAGTTGCGTGTTTATCAGGCAGAGAGCTCAGATTACAATATATGTTGCCATGGATGCAGCAACTCTGCCTTGAAAGGCAGATTTATATATATACAGGTGCATCTCAATAAATTAGAATGTCATGAAAAAGTTCATTTTTTCTTGTAAGTTATTTCAAAAAGTGAAACTTTCATATATTTTAGATTCATTGCATGTAAAGTAAAACATTTCAAAAGTTTTTTTGTTTTAATTTTGATGATTAGAGCTTACAGCTCATGAAAGTCAAAAATCAGTATCTCAAAATATTAGAATATTTACATTTGAGTTTCAATTAATGACCATCCCTACAGTATAAATTCCGGGTATCTCTTGTTCTTTGAAACCACAATAATGGGGAAGACTGCTGACTTGGCAGTGGTCCACAAGACAATCATTGACACCCTCCACAAAGAGGGTAAGTGACAGAAGGTCATTACTGAAAGGGGTGGCTGTTCACAGAGTGCTGTATCAAAGCATATTAAATGCAAAGTTGACCGGAAGGAAGAAATTGGGTAGGAAAAGGTGCACAAGCAACAGGGATGACCACAAGCTTGAGAATACTGTCAAGCAAAGCCGATTCAAACACTTGGGAGAGCTTCACAAGGAGTGGACTGAAGCTGGAGTCAGTGCATCAAGAGTCACCACGCTCAGACGTCTTCAGGAAAAGGGCTACCAAGCCACTTCTGAACCAGAGACAACGTCAGAAGCATCTTACCTGGGTTAAGGAGAAAAAGACCTGGACTGTTACTCAGTGGTCCAAAGTCCTCTTTTCAGATAAAAGTAAATTTTATATTTTATTTTTGAAATCAAGGTGTCTAAAGGTGGTTGAAGTCAAGGTGGAGTCTGGAGGAAGACTGGAAAGGCACAGAATCCAAGCTGCTTGAAGTCCAGTGTGAAGTTTCCACAGTTAGTGATGATTTGGGGTGCTGTGACGTCTGCTGGTGTTGGTCCATTGTGTTTTAATCAAGTCCAAAGTCAATTCAGCCTACTATCAGGTGATTTTGGAGCACTTTATGCTTCCATCTGCTGACAAGCTTTATGGAGATGCTGATTTCCTTTTCCGGCAGGACTTTAGCACCTGTCCACAGTGCCAAAACCACTTCCAAGTGGTTTTCTGAGCATGATATTACTGTGCTGACTGGCCAGCCAAACCAATGACTTCATTTATAGAGAATCTATGGGGTATTATCAGAGGAGATAGAGAGACACAGACAATAACAATGCAGATGACCTGAAGGCCACTGTCAAAGAAACCTGGGCTTCTAAACCACCTCAGCAGTGCCACAAACTGATGCCCTCCATGCGCTCAATTGAGCGTGAGTAAACTAAGCAAAAGGAGCCCTTACCAAGTATTGAGTACATATACAGTAAATGAACATACTTTCCAGAAGGCCAACAATTCACTAAAAATGTTTTTTTTTTTTTTTTTTTATTGGTCTTATTAAGTATTCTAATTTGTTCAGATAGTGAATTGGTGGGTTTTTGTTAAATGTGAGCCTAAATCATCACAATTATAAGAACCAAAAACTTAAACTACTTCAGTCTGTGTGCATTGAATTTATTTAATACACAAGTTTCACAATTTGAGTTGAATTATTGAAATAAATGAACTTTTCCACGACATTCTAATTTATTGAGATGCACCTGTATATATCCATATGACATCATGAACAAACACTGTTCAGTCTGTATTCAGTAACATATAGATTCCTGAAACGAATACATCCACAGGCCGCCCTTGTTAAAACTGGTTGAAACTCACCAGCTCTAATCTGGTTGGCTCCAATTTGGCTTTATTATCAGTCTGTCTGGAAATAAATGTATGATCATTTTTAGAAATTAAGTCTACTTTTGTTTTGATTAGACAGAAATATAGACTGAAATAGTGAATAGTGATTTTATTTTATTTTTTATTTTTTTTTAGGAAGGAATTTATTCACTACTTCTGAATGAACAGAAGGTTGTAGCATTTTTTTTTTTTAATTATATTTTATTATTTTATAGGAAGGAAGTCAACAGTG
Source organism: Tor tambroides (assembly GCA_021397915.2). Classification (NCBI taxonomy): domain Eukaryota; kingdom Metazoa; phylum Chordata; class Actinopteri; order Cypriniformes; family Cyprinidae; genus Tor; species Tor tambroides. The sequence continues at coordinate 34,773 of JAFVLL020006627.1, forward strand.
ATTAATTTTGAATTATCATACATTTTACAATATAGTATTGTAAATAAATCACAAAGTAGGGCTGTAATATATATGTATGTATATATATGAATAAATTTAAGAAATGTTTTATATGTTTTAATTACAGTTAATTGATTTTACAGCTCTATCACAAAGTGATCAAATCTTTACTTTTTATTTCATTTTATCTTATTTTTAGGACAGTAGTCTGTACTCACTACTTTTGAATAAATGATCACATTTTGAATTATAGCTTTTTTATTTTAATTCTTTTTTTATTATTATTATTTTATTTATTGTATTTTATTTTTATTCTGCACGTGTATCACACCTTGAAAGCTGCACCATGTTGGATTTTTATGCCATTTTTGTAGCATATTAATGTAACTCGGTTTGAGATAAACCCATTCCCAAACCAACATGTTAAAACAATGCAAACTGTGGTTGGCTGCTTTAGATGTCAGTCAGAGGGTTCATGTTGCAGTATGAAGCTTTATGTTGTTACTCAAAAGTCTGGATATGCAATACTAATGGCGCTTTTCCACTGCGTAGTACGGCACGGTACAGTTCAGTACGGCACACTAAGGTACTGATGTGGACAGTAAACTTTAGTGTAATGCTGCAGGCTGACAGTAGAGGGCCAGAGAGACACTTTAAACATGGTGTTTGTCAAAAGTTTCTAACATACAGCTTATATGTGCTGAAATATTGTGCATTCTACATTTTAACTGAATTTAACATATTTGATTTAAGTTTCAGAGGTCATACTGTCCTTCAAAACTGATGCTCAGAAAACCAATGTGTCACACAACATCGCCTGCAATTAAAATCAATAGCGTCCTCCAACTTAGAGAGGACAAATTACCCTTCAGAAGAAAGCTGACGTCACCTAACAGTGAAAGTACAACCTGCCCGCTCCTTCTTTTTTCTGGCCCTGTTTGTGTCATTATTTTGTTTTTTCAGCCTGTTTTTTGGTCACATCTGATGGCCTGTGATTATCTGTGATCATTGCATAGGGTGTGGAGGTAAAGGGCGAGTCATTACGCAGCCGCCCGAGCAGAAAACGAGGGCAGCAGTATGGCATCCTGCCATGCCTCCGCTGGTTGCACAGATGCACTCTATGATTAATATTACCACACACACACACACACACACACACACACACACACACTGTCCTTCTCCCCTCGTTTCTCTTCAGGTAGCCCAAATATGCTAATCACTGACTGTTGATGTTAAGGAGTGGGGCAAGTTGCTCCGTCTGCCATATGGAGGCGAGTAAACACTCTTTAAACGGCTGGCGTGCCAAAAGGGGGTCTTCATCAGAATCCTGCCAGCTCAGGGGAAAAATGGAAAAAACTGACCAAAACAAAGTCACTCAAAGCGCTGAGCACACAAGAAGAACCCGAGCTCACCTTGAGTCCGTCCTCCGTAAAGGCCAGGTGGAAACAAGAAGAGATTTGTAACTCAATTAACCTTCTTTCACCTTTTCAAACTTCCCAAAATCCTTCTAAAAGTCACCTTTTTAATTCCGTTATTTTTTAAGTTAGCCTGAGTTTGGCAGCTTAACTTATGTGTCCTATTTGGTGTCAGAGAATAAAAAGGCCCAAAAGTACATGGACTTTTTAGCCTTTCTTAATAATATGTGAAACTCCCCAGACGTGTAGGGTCAGAGTACACAGCCTACATAAACACTGCTGTTCAAAAGTTTGGAATCAGAAACTTTGTGTTTTTTAAAGAAGTTTCTTAGAGTCATCAAGGCTGCATTTATTTAATCAAAAATACCCCCCAAAAAATTATAATATTTTGAAATATTATTACAAATTAAAATAATGGTTTTCTGTTTTAATATAGATTGAAATTAATTAATAATTAATTTCTGTGATTCTGTACATTTTCATCATTTTCATTAGTGCACCAATGCAGACAATTAATTTGTCTAGTTTAGCATCATTAAACATTTTTAAGCATTAACTGAAATAAAATATAATATTTAAAAAAAGTACTTTTTTTTCAGCTTGGATGTCAAGGCAACATTTCTTATTTTCATTTAGTTTATCTTGATGTACTAAACTAACTAATACTTGAATAAAAATGGAAAAAAAGAAAACATATATAGACATAAAATGGACATAAAAAAACATAAAAATGACAAAATCGCACAACAAAATTACTAAAACATTAACCAAAACTAAAATGAAAACATAAAAATAAAACTGATATCAACGTATTAATAAAAACTGTATTTCAATGATAACACTTTTCAACACTGATAAATATTTCTTAAGCATCAAATCAGCATCTATCTATCTAGCTATCTATCTATCTATCTATCTCGTCATTTTAAATTTTATGTGGTTTGTCATGACAAAAATTGTTCATATGCACAGATGGTCTGAGTATTCAAACTAGCATGTTTTGAAGCTCCACAGAGCAAAATCTAAATCCAAATGGATTCAGTTCTGTACATTTTACCACTTCCAACATTTCCAGCCATGATTGTGTTGCAAACCAGCAACCCCAAAGCTCAGTGAACCAAAGCAAAGAGCATGTCTTGGATCTTCCATGTTATCCCAGTGTCTGGTTCCTCTCGTATGAGCGGTCTTATCGCTGAAGCGTGTCTGTGTGCGGCCCCTCGGCCCCTCACACAATGCTCTGTGCTTATCTGCTGCCTGGCGCCACCCCGCACTGAATTATCCCCGCCGTCCTGCACCGCAGCGATACACACACACAGATACAAGCTGGAGACAGACGGATGGACGGACTGACTCTGTGTCTCGCTTTCTTCTGCTCTATTTTTACTCTCCTCTGCCCAGTTGTTCTCTCCTCTTGTTTCTTTCATTTGCTGCCTCTTAGGATGGCTGTGTTATCGTAGTCGTCCACCTGTTGTCTGAGCCTGTGACCTGAGCACTGAGCTCCAGCACAGCCAGAATAAAGATAAAAAGAGAGAAAGGTACATGAAAGGATACACTACAAACAGAAAACTTACATAGAGTGTTCTCTACGGATATAATATAATATAATATAATATAATATAATATAATATAGTGTTTTTTTGTCATGAAAAATCTTTATTTATTTAACTTCTATTGTCAGTCTCTGCAGCATAGCACTATTGTATGAAAATAATGAAAAATGTGAAGTAACAGTATTGTAAAAAGTAAGAAAATAACGAATAAAATTAAATAAGTAATAAAATAAAATAAAATAATTAAATAACTCGGCAGCAAATTAAAAAAACATGAAATTATGAAATATATCTAACCCTGTTGTTTTATTAATATATTTCTCTTGCAATTTAGTATAATTTATTAGCATGACAGTACCTGCACAACTGAATTGCCAAAACACTTTCAAATAAAATAACGTAAAGTAAAATAGAACCAGAATGGTTCATTTCAGAAGTATGTTTTTAATTAGCATGTACTTCACTGGTATGACAATAACTGTACAATTGAACTGCATTAAATTATCTGCATATAAAATAAAATAAAAATAAAACACCCAGAATGGTTATTTTCTGAAATATGGTTATAATTAGCATTCACTTTATTGGCATGACACTAACCATACAACTGAGTTGCCAGATTGTTTGCATTAAATTAAAATAAAATAAAATAAAATAAAATAAAATAAAATAAAATGTTTATACATAAAATATTTAAAAATATCTAAAAATATTAAATATTTAAAAATACCTAAAATATTTTAAATAAAATAAAATAAAACAAAATAAATAAAAGATCTAGAGTGCTTCCTTTCAGAAACATGCTCGAATTGACTGTCTTGAAAAACCGTAAAAGAGGTGAAGTGGAGCATCGTAAACCCCCTGTGTGGTGACTGGATCTCCTCATTAAAGATCTTTCTTGTTTGTCATAAAGTGTCGGTCTAATCCTGCCTTAAGCTTAAATCCTGTCATAGTGCTAAAGGGCTTTAGCTCTGCTCCTGCCTTATGAAGAAGACGCTTCCTCTTCCACAACACTCAATACTTTGCCATTAGAGGGACGCTCCTTTGGGACGGGACCTTTGGCTCCCATTAGAGAAGTCAATAGAGCTAATACAGCACATGGAGTGCACCTATATGCAAAGCCTGTGAGTGCAGATGTGTAACTGTCTAGATCTTTGACTATCTATTGCGCATGTGCTCCTTTGGGTGCAAGTTAAAGCCCTCTTTCAAGACCACTAGAATCAGCATTGTTTTCTTTTTAGTTTTGATTAGTTGTCTCATCTTTCTCTGACATTTGACCCTCATGGGGTATTACTTTCTCATTGTGCACATTAACAGTGGCAACAGTCAGGGATCCGATACAGTCCACCTGCTCTCTGGCAAGCGGATTATTGAACATTGACTGGCTGTCAATATTCATCTTTCACACACTGCTTGTAGTCCTGTGGACATTGCAAAGTTTTTCTATATAAAAGGCAATATATATATATATATACACACACACACACTCAGTGCCTTGCAAAAGTATTCAAACCCCTTTGTTTTTTTCATGTTTTGTTATGTTGCAGCCTAATGTTAAACTGCTTTAAATTACTCCCCCCCCCCCCCCCCCACATCAATCTACACTCCATACACCATAATGACAAAGCAAATAACAGGTTTTTAACATCTTTGCAAATTTCTTAAAAATAAAAAACTTAAATGATTCCATTGCATAAGTATTCATGCCCTCATCTGGGACAGTTGAAATTTAGCCCAGGAGCATTCATATTGCTTGTAAATGTTACCACACTTTGAGTGAAGCTAACCTGTGGCAAATTCAATTGAATGAGTATGATTTGGAAAGCCACATGTCTTAATAAAAGGTCTAACAGCTGAAAATGCGTATTATAGCAAAGACCAAAAAAAAAAAAAACTGTTCAGTGAGAAACAAGATTCTCTGGTCTGATGAACCTCAATTCCAAGCATCATGTTTGAAGGAAACCAGCTCTGCTCTTCACCTGCAGAGTACCATCCAAAAGTAAAGTGTGCTGGAGCAGCCTCATGCTCTGGGGCTGTTTTTCAGTGGCAGGGACTGAGGGACTCATCAGAGTAGAAGAAAAGCTCAATGCACCAAAATATAGAGATAGCCTTAATGAAAACCCAATCCAGAGCATTCAGAACCTCAGACTGGGCAGAAGGTTCACCTTCCAACAGGACAATGGACCTAAACACACAGCAAGAACGGCTTATAGACAACTCTGTGAATGTCCTTGAGTGGCCCAGCCACAGCCTGGGATTGAGCCCAATCAAATATTTCTGGAGAAACCTGAAAATTTGTGTCTGCCCCCATCCAACCTGACAGAGCTTGAGAGGTGAATAGGCAAGGAGAAGAATTGCAGATAATTGCCAAATGCTGATGTGCAAAGCTTTTCGCATCATACCCAAAAAGATTTGAGGCCGTAAAGGTGCTTTAGCTAAGTACTGAGTTAAGGGTTTGAATACTTATGCAATGTACTTACTTTTTATTTTTATAAATTTACAAAGTTGTGACAGTTCTGTTTTTGCTTTGCCATTATGGTGTATGGAGTGTAGATTGATGTGGGGGGAAAAAAAGTAATTTAAAGCAGTTTAACATAAGGCTGCAACATAACAAAACTTGAAAAAATAAGGGGTTTGAATACTTTCACAAGGCACTGTGTGTGTATGTGTGTGTGTGTGTATATATATATATATATATATATATATATATATATCAGTGCTGTCAAACGATTAATTGCGATTAGATGCATCCAAAATAAAAGTTTTTGCTTACATAATATATGTGTGTACTGTGTTTATTTATTATGTATATATAAATGCACACACATAAAGTATATATTTTGAAAATATTTACATATATATACATTTATATATTTATATTATTATATTTTATATATACATATATTTAATATATAAATATAAAATATTTTTCTTAAGTATATACATGCATGTGTTTGTATTTATTTATACATAATAAATATACACAGTACACACTCATTTATTTTGTAAGCAAAAACTTTTATTTTGGATGCATCTATATATATAATTTAATTCTATTTTGTTTGTTTGTTTTTTAGTTGTTGTTGTTGTTTTTTTCAAAAGTTATTATAGCTAGGATATTAGGATATGACACAGAAAAAAACTGATGTAAATACAACTTGTGAACTTTTATTTTTATTGTGTAATTTTCAATCAAACTGTAATTTTGCCAAATTATATAAAAGTGTATAAATATTCATTTAGGATACACAAATACAAGCTTTGAAATTAGTGTTTATTTATCCCAAAAATAATATGAAAAAATAATTTACAACCTCAAAATATTATCAAACAAATTTCATAATTTAAATGTGGTGGAAAATACACTGTGGTACAATTGTTCTAGAAAAATAAATAAATAAATAAGAATTTATCTGTGATGCATGTATATCCATTGTTGGCCTGTATTAATTAGTTAAATAAACTAGTGTGTTTAAAGACAGCGCTTAAGTTTAGATAAAGAAACACTAAACTGATGTTTCTCAGAATGGCTAAATCCGCCAGGCATATTGTCAGTTCCAATATATATCCACTAGAGGGAGGCAGATATCACTGGGGAAAAAATCTCTACCAGAACAAAAATAAATAAATAAAATACAATAAATGAGAAAAAAAAAGAAAGAAAAAATGAGCAACGTGAACATAAGTGATCTTTATTCACTCTTTTTTAATTATTACCCGCTATTCTTCCTTTTCCATCATTTACATGCTTGAGTGCTGCTGTTCTCTGCTCTTTATTTCCCAGAGTTCCTGAATTCATGACAGCATGGACAAACACACATGACAGACTCTGTGCAGTAGAGGGCAGCATTACTCCTTGCAAGAGCAGACCGGGCCTTTCAAACCCAAACCAGACACAGCTTTCTTACCGCGTTATTCCTCTCATGGCATCGAGCAAGTCTTGCAGAAATTGGATTTTAAAACCTCAAGTATACAACCTCAACCTCACATGTATCAGTAGTACAGCAAGTGGCACTGCTTCAATGACAGTGTTAGAATGTGAGTTTGAAATAAACATTTTGGGTCGAAAAGCACATTTCATGTCATTTTACAGCCTCTGGAGGAGCTTTATTCATTTGCATACATGCACAACAGAGTCTGTAGTAGTCTGGTTTGGTGCAAAACATGCAAGACTTTGACTTTCATAAGAATGAAGAGAAGCAGCAGTGATTATCTAGAGGTGTAATTGTGTGCAAAAAGCAGCTTGAACGCACACATAAACGCTCAGACACATCTTTGGATGCAGTAAATGCTGAGGACACCTCCCCGGAGACCACGCACACAATTTTGACACACTGCAGACCGTGTTTAGAAGCACAGTGAGCGCAGAAGTAGACAAATATGCCCCTCTCACAAGCACACGCTGGGGAGAGTCGAAAAGCCCGAAATCAGCGATATAAACATATAAATAATTAAGGTAAATGGGGGTGGGATTTAGCCCGGCCTGGTCCGGTGAGTTGATTTTAAATGCCGCTGATGGACAGGATCATTTCTAATGAAGATCCATTGGTGTAAAAGCACACAGACGGCGTCTTTCTCTCCTAAACTGCGTCGTCTTCTCGTTTGAGTTTTACTTCGGGGACTCCATATGTCTCTGTGTGTGGGTTTTAGGCTTAAAGACACCGCAGGGTTTCTTCTTTTCATCTCGAGTCTTCACAACAGCTCTCAGGGTATTCTGTAACTGCTTTACGTCTCATCGCTGCAGGAGAGCCGTGGCTGGAGTGGATCAGGGTCTCGGGCCTCCAGCGAGGACGCTTCGGTTCTGCTGACACACAGGGCTATTTTTGGGTCGAAAGCTTTTTTTCTTGGTGTGGCGGTCGGACCTTGGAAGGGCTTGGGTTTCCATGCAGGTCACTCTGTCCTTGGCTGTTAGATACACAGATACATGACTTTTGTTCATGAAGCAGTGCTGTTTTACCATATTTAAATCAATCTGCAGAATTCCACAGATATTTCAAGATATTTTTTGATGTTTTTGAGAGAACATTAACTTATGCTCACTGAGGCTGCATTTGTTTGCTCAAAAAACATCAAAAATAGTAAAACTGTGAAGTATAATTAGAATAAAAAATGACTATTTTGTATTTGAATATATTTTAAAATGTAATTTATTCTTGTGATACTAAGCTGAATTTTCAGCATCGTTACTCCAGTCTTCAGTGTCACATGATCCTTCAGAAACCATTCAGATATGCTGATTTGCTGCTCAAGAAACATTTTTTATTATCAGGGTTATAATCTATGGAACACCTTTTCCAACATGAGGCAAAAAAAAAATGTGTTGTTAAATCAATATTATAACATAAAAAGTCATTATTATTACATTGAAATTGATTTATTTGTCGCAATTATCTTTTATCTTTTTATATTTTTATATCTCATCTTTTGATCTAATTTGAACTTTTTTTTACCCAATTTAATTATGTCATCATTTTGACTTTTTATCTCTTATTTCTTATCTCATAATTAGTACGTCATTTTTGTCATAATGACTTTTTAACCTCATTATTTCATATAACATATAACTTTTTATGCCATAATTTAGGCTTTTTGTCAATATTATGGATGTTATATTATGGTTTAATGTCATAATTTTAACATTTTGTCACAGTTATGCCTTTTTCTGTCATAATTTTGAATTTTACGTCGGTTACTTCTTTATCTCATTTCGACTTTTTATGTCCTTTTGACTTTTTTTAATATCAATTATGATTAAGTCACAATAAAAATTATATAAAAATAAAAATTGTCATAATTTTGACTCTTTATCTCTTAGTTGTGACTTAGTAACTCAGAATTTTGACTTTTTATGTAATAATTATGATTTTTACCAAAGCATGGCCTGTTGTGAAAGTGATACTGTTGTTGTTGTTTGTTTGTTTTTTCAGGATTCTTTGATTAATAGAAAGTTGAAAAGAACAGCATTTATTTGAAGTATATTTTATTTTATTTATTATAATTTTTTAAGCATTTAATGATTAATCATTCATTAAAAATGAATTAATAATATTTTGATTTTTCATTTAGTATAATTATTACTAATGCATATTTTATGGCCTTTAATATTACTTTAGAAACAACACATGAAATTTGTTGTTTCTAAAGTAATATAAAGTATTTGTACTTAATTCATTTTTATAAAGCTATTTAAGTTGAGATGCTTTTAAAATTATTTTTAATTGTTAAAGTAATTAAAAAGGACCTAAAATGCATCCTAAACATACACTTTTCATTACATGTCAGATTAAAAATCTTAATATTGAACAAACATTTTTGTTCATGTTGTTTGTCAGCTAGCCATATATCAAAGCAGGGGTTTTCAAACCTGTCCTGGAGGCCCCCCAGCACTGCACATTTTGTATGTCTTCCTTATCAGACACACCCAATTCATGTCTTGCAGTCTCCACTAATGAGCTGATGAGTTGAATCAGGTGTGCTAGATGAGAGAGACATACAAAATGTGCAGGGTATGGGGGCCTCCAGGACAGGTTTGAAAACCCCTGTATCAAAGTACCAATGTATACGATACCATCACTAACTGTACCATGGTATCACCACAGTACTTTTCAGGTAGACGTGTTCTGTTCAGTCCCGCTGACACTTAAATAAAGATGGAGTTGATGAAATTGAGCGTTGATGATAGAGTCACAGAAATGGCTTCTAGCATGCTGCGCTGTAGAACCGTGGGCTTCCTATCGCTGGTGAACAGGGCCCCTGAACGCTGACGCTGATAGCTGGTGGCCCTTCACCTTGCTGAAGAGACACACGGCCCAGCGAGACCCCCGTCATTCCCCCTCATACTCTGACAGGCCTGGGTTAATCAGTCTCGGTGGGAATACTGCTGTTCTCTCTCTGCGCTCTGAAGAGAACTTCTGTTCTGTAATACACGTATCACAGCTTCCCAAACACAGACAGACGCCTCAAGACACACTCTCTCTCTGTAACACTCCGTTTTCTGTGACTTTGCATGCCCATGTGGCTAACTGAGTGTGTCCCTGTTCTTTCTGATGCACATCTAGTGAACCTGAAACCTTATTGTGCACAATATAGTGCACATTTATGTGGCTTTTGCAACGCTGAAGCTTGTCGTCTCGCTTACATTTAGTCTCACAGTGTACAATCCTCATACACTCTCAGAAATAAAGGTACAAAAGCTGTCACTGGGGCTGTACCTTTTCAAAAGGTACATGTTTGTACCTAAAGGGTCCATTTTGGTACCTTAAAGGTACATATTAGTACTTAAAGTGTACATATTTGAACCTAATAGGTACAAAAGTGTACCTTTTGAAAAGGTACCGCCCCAGTGACAGCTTTTGTACCTTTATTTCTGAGAGTGTACTTTCAGAACTGTATTGACCGTTGCTCTTCGTTGTTCTCTCGCTATTTGAATTAATACTAATTTTAATACATATTTCATCAAAAATGCTGATAATCAAATGAAAACAGTTCAATTTTTATTAAAGGATTCTGTGCACATTTTCTGCGTCATAGGACTCTGTTTAAATTAGTTATTGTCAGAAGCATCTGTGAATAGTGGCAGCGTGTTTCACTAGTGTGCACTAGAGCTCATGCTGCGATTTGGTTACAATCTGGGCATTATTTAGCACACTTACAACATCAAAGGCCGACAAGCTTCAGTCTGGTAGTGTGTGCTTGGTTTTATAGTTCACAGCAATACAAGCTCAAAGAAAAATTCAAAAGAAGACCATTTTTTTCCAAAACAAGCCCTTTACAAACCTTTACCATATTCACCATAGTTCCTTTATTTGTTACTACTGTGAATCCTTTACTAGTTGCTTACATTTTCTGAAGGAAACGGTAAACTCACCACCACAATGGTAGGGTGTTGATCTGTTTGCAGGATTTAGAGAGGTCTTGGGTGCTTTTGAACACACTAAACAGCATAAAACCAGCAAAACATCTTTTTCTGGATTAAACTTTTGTTGTAGGTTTATTTCAAATAAATGCTGTTCTTTTGAATTTTTTATTGATCAAATTATCCTGAAAAATAAAATGTAACAGTTTCCACAAAAAAAATATTAATCAGCACAACCGTTTTCAACACTGATGATAATCAGAAATGTTTCTGGAGCAGCAAATCAGCATATTAGAATGATTTCTGAAGGATCATGTGACACTGAAGACTGGAGTAATGATGCTGAAAATTCAGCTTTGCATCACAGGAATAAATTACATTTTACAATATATTCAAATGAAAAACAGTTATTTTAAATTCTAATAATATTTCACAGTATTGCTGTTTTTACTTTATTTTTGACCAAATAAATGGTCAACTAGTCTGACTAGCTGACAAATTTCCAAAATACCTAAAACCAGCTAAACAGACCAGTCTTTAGGCTGATTTAAGTTGTTTTAAGCAGGGATACCTTAGTAAAAAAAAAAAATAATAATAATAATACATTTAAAATGCATTTATTTCATTAATAAATATAGTTTAAATCTTATTAGCATGTTTACTGACAGATAACTCAAGACTTACTGATATAAAAATTATAATTAAACTTTACTTGGCATATTACTTGTGCACAATGCACTTTTCTTAATATTAAATATTAAAATGTGTTTTAATGTCACTACTGATGAGGATTGTATGATTTTTAAATAATATACAAAATATTTAAAGTGTACCTGAAGTATACTTGCAATAGATCAACTTTAGCACAATAAAATATACTAAGTATATATTTAATTGTACTTCAGCACTACTTCTGCACAATCAAAGTGCTTTAAGTACAAAATTAGTTGTTCCAATTTAGCAGATTTTAAGTATACCAGTATAGTATTCTAAAAGTACAGTTGTAGGACATTTTATTAAGTACATAAATATAAAAATGTATTTGTAGTATACTTAGCATGAAATAAATGTATTTCAAATACATTTAAGTATATTTATTTTTCCCTAGGGTGGTAGTAAAATACCACCCTAGGGAAGAATAACAACAGAAATAACAACAATATTTGGCTGAAAACTCTAGTTTTTATGGTAAAATTTCCTAAAACAACTTCCCTAGGCTCCTACACAAGCCAAAACACTTGAATACACACACACTCACAAACACACCAATTACACCACATGGTCAACAAGTGTGACAGCATGCTCAGACATAACTGTCACAGCGGTGGAGAAAGACACGGCCACGGCACACTTTACCCCATAACCACTGACCCTCTGGACCGGGACTGAGGGGATGTCCTGCCTCTCTTCCCTCATTTCCTCTCTGTCTTTGTGGCGTTTGATTGGCAGTGTGTATGCTAGTGGGGGACTGTGGCTCTGAGCGCTCACGCTTGTCTCTTAGCTGTATTAATCATACTATTGACAGACACACAGACTGACAGGCTCCAATAAGAGTGGATGCCATCTTTATGAGTGTCCCACAGCCCTGCAGCTCTCAGAGAGACAGAGAGAGAGAGAGAGAGAGAGAGAGAGAGAGAGAGAGAGAGAGGGAGGTGGCCGCCAGGTTTGTAATCATGGCTAATTCACAAGAGGCTGACTGGTTTTGTCCCTGGTGTCACTCATTCTCATTCTCCTGTACATGAACACATACAGCAGTGTTGGGGAGGAACTAGTCTCATGTACACTTTTGACTTGCACCATAAACTCTGGTCTACTTTAGCAGCCTATTCTGGACAAGAACCACCCACTTGCACAGGAAGAGACTGTCGTCTGATAGGATGACCATATATCCTCTTTTTCAAGGCCAGGATTTCTAAATTGCCTAAAATGTCAGAGTTTTGGCTTTGATTTTCAATCCAGTCAGTACTCTCTGTAGTCCTCATACATTATGTGTACACTCTAAAAAATGCTGGGTTATAAACAACCCAACTTGGATTATTTGGCAACCCAGCACTGGGTAAATATTGGACAGAACATACGCTGGATTATTTTGACCCAGCTGGTTGGGTTAAATGTTTTTACCCACCATGCTGGGTTGTTTAATATATTGTTTAAAAATTATTATATTGCTGGCTTAAAATGGGCTGGAAATTAAAAATCACACACAGAATTACTATAGGCAACAGCAATAATCAAAAGATGAACATTTATTATTAAGCAAGAACACCCATGGACAAAATACAAGACAAATTGAATTTATTTGGGTGAATACAGCATAGTTTACAAAATTACAAACATTTAAAACAAGCATTTTTAGAAATAAAAAGGCATCTAGAAGTAGCATTTTAAGTGTATTCAACCATTCTCTGTAATTGTTTTTTTCCCGAAATAGTGCTAATTCTCGTGCCGGTGTGTCGCAGAAATCTGAGCCGGTGAAGGGCTGCTGTTCGTGGGGGAGCTGCGAACTTAGACCGTGGCCTCGCATTTCACTCATAGCTGACAGATGGCACTAAAACCTGCCCAAAAACAAACCGTACTGAGATTAGAGAACATATTTTAAAGGGATAGTTCACTCAAAAATGAAAATTCTGTCATTAATTACTCACCCTCATGTTGTTCCAAACCCGTAAGACCTCCGTTCATCTTCAGAACACAAATTAAGATATTTTTTATGAAATCTGAGAGCTCTCAGACCCTCCATAGACAGCAAGGGTCCTTACACGATCAAGGTCCAGAAACGTGGCAAGGAGATCGGTAAAATAATCCATGTGACATCAGGGATTCAACCGTAATTTTACGAAGCTACGAGAATACTTTTTGTGTGCAAAAGAAAAGAAAAAAAGACTTTATTCAAATTCGTCTCCTCCACGTCACCCTAGCGCCATTTAGGAGAATATCCGCTGGACGGAAACTGCGTACGCTCTTCTATGTTAGCCGCATACCAGATGCGCTGTTTTCGTTCAAATCAAAGCGTAAATATACGTAGAAGATGTATCCGTACGGTGCGGCTGACACAGAAGAAAAAAATAACTCAGCGTTAAAATGACCCAATAAAATGACCCAACAAGCTGAACCCAGCGTTTGGTTTAAAAAAAAATAACCCAGCACTTGGGTAAAAATATTAAAAATAACCCAATAAATGACCCAATGGGCTGAACCCAGCATTTTTTAGAATGTAAGAGTATGCAGTGTGTATTGCTTCAACTGTTCTCTGTAGATCCCACCTTCTCACAACATGATTGGTTGATTATGTACAGTACAATACTTTTCAATCATTACTTTCAGCAAGTATGAAAACAAGAGGAAAACAATGCCAAAATCCAGACACACTTGGCAATTTACACTCTAAAAAAATGCTGGGTTAAATACAACCCAGCGCTAAGTAAAATTCATTCAGTTTATTTATTTTTAGCATTTTGGTTTGTTTGGAGAGTTGATTTTGATTAAATGATCAAATGATCACTCCTAAAAACTCGCTGTGCTGCATTTATTTATTTATTAGCAAAAAATTTTAATTTTAATGCTTTCAGTTCAGTTAAGTTAATTACTGTTTAGTTTTATTAGCTTAGTATTTAATGTAAGTTTGTTTTAATATACAGTCATGGTCAAAAATATTGGCACCCTTGGTGCTCTGAAAATAAACCTGCATTATTAATCCTTTTGATCTTTTATTTAAAAAAATTCACAAAAATCTAACCTTTCATTGGATAATAAGAATTTAAAATGGGGGGAAATATCATTATGAAATAAATGTTTTTCTCAAATACACGTTGAGAACAAATACACACAATTATTTGCACCCCAAGAAATTCTTATGAGTAAAATATCTCTGAAGTATATTCCCATTCATATTCACAATTTTGAGCACTCCAGGGTGATTATGAACATTAAATTATCCAGCCATGGCTTCCTGTTCCACAGAAATATAAATAGGAGGGAAAACAAAGCCCAAATTCCCTTAATCATCCATCACAATGAGAAAAACCAAAGAATATATTTCTGATGTGCAGCAAAAGATAATTGAGCTTCACAAATTAGTGAAGTGGCTTTAAGAAAAGAGCTAGAGCAGTGAAAATTCCCATTTCCACCATCAGGGCAATAATTAAGAATTTCCAATCAACATAAAATGTTACGAAACTGCCTGGAAGAGGACGTGTGTCTATATCGTCCTAATGCACGGTGAGAAGGAGAGTTTGAGTGGCTAAAGACTCTCCAAGGACCACAGCTGGAGAATTGCAGAAAATAGTTGAGTCTCGGGGTCAGAAAACCTTAAAAAAAAATTGTCAAACAGCCCCTACATCACCACATGTTGTTTGGGAGGGTTTCAAAATTCTCCTAGCTCATCCAAAAACAAACTCCAGCATATTCAGTTATCAGACACGACTGGAACTTCAAATGGGACTGGCTTCTATGGTCAGATGAAACTAAAAAATGAGCTTTTTAGCAGCAAACACTCAAGATGGGTTTGGTGAACACAGGGATAAAAAAGTACCCCTTGTGTACAATGAAATATACCGCTGTATTTTTGATGTTGGGGGCCTATATTTCTGGTCCCGGAGGTCCCGGACATCTTGTTTAGACACATGGCATCATGGATTCTATCAAATACCAACAGATAAAAAAATCAATAAGTGACTGACTCTGTTAGAAATCTTATAATGGGCCATGTTTGGATCTTCCAACCGTACAATAATCCAAACACAAACCTCAAAAACAACATAAAAATGGGTCACTGAGCACAAAACCAAGCTTCTGCTATGGCCATTCCAGTCCTCTGACCTGAACCCTGTAGAAAATGAGTGGGTGAACTGAAGAGAAGAAGCACCGTCATGGAGCTGGGAATCTAAAGGGTCTGGAGTAATTCTGGATGAAGGAATGGTCTCTGATCTCTTGTCAGGTGCTCTCTAACCTCATCAGGCATTATAGGAGAAAACTCAGAGCTGTTAAACTGGCAAATGGAGGTTTCAAAAAGTATTGAATAAAAGGGTACTGTTATTTGTGACCAATGTGTATTAGAGAAAAACATTTATTTCATAATGATATTTCCCCTCCGTTTTAAATTCTTATTATCCAATGAAAGGTTAGATTTTTGTGAATTTTTTAAATAAAAGATCAAAAGGATTAACAATGCAGATTAATTTTCACAGCCTTCTCTGATCATATTTACCAAGGGTGCCGATAATTTTGGCCATGACTGTACTATGTTTGATGCAGTGATATTTTAGTATCAATATACTATTATAGTTTTAATATTTATGTTTAATATTAAATATATATTACATTGTTATAAGTAGTTTGTTTTTTGTTTTCAATTTTATTAGTGTTTCTAAATGTTACGGATGTTTTTAATAATTTTTATTTATTAGTTTTATTTAGTTCTTCAAGTTAAATTATAAAAAATAGGAATGTTGCCTTGTGAACTAGCTGAAATAAAACAAGTTTATTTTATAAGTTTGCTTTATAAAGTTATTTATTTTTTTTATTTTTTTCAATTAACATTTATATTTATTCAAGTAACAACAATGTTTCTATTATGGTTTTTGTTAACTTTAGTGAACAATAATAACTTTGGTTTGATGGCTGCATTTATATATCAAAATAAAATTGATATTGCAATACAGCTTAATGCGATAGTCTGTGATTTAAGGCTCTGATTTAATTAATGTTTAAAAATTAATATTTTAAATATTAGTAATGTAATGTTCTTGTTTTTTAATACTCAAGTACAATAGCTTTTATTGCTATCATATTTTAGTATTTTGTAAAAATCACAATATAAAACACATATATACGCTATAACCTGCTTTAATATATTTAGCTGTGTTTTCAAAGCTTCCCTAACACTGACATACACATATAAACACACACTGATCGGCCCTCATAAATCTTTCATGGCATGATGCAGTCGAGGGCTTCTGAAAGCACAGAACATTTCTGATTGGAGGTCCTGTGTGTTTTGTCTTTCTTTGCGATATATATCAACACAAACACATGAACGCACTCCCCACACCGTCTCAGAGAAAAACGTCCTCAGAGGAGCGTGACAAAGGTCACAGGTCATGGGCGGACAATTGTTAGATGTGTTCAGTGAAATTTAGCTGCCATGCTAGCTGCATGAGCTTCAATACTGCTGCTGTTTTAGATCCCAAAGGACAGCAACAAATCAAATACACTGATACAGCTCAGAGGCTGCTAAACAGCATGACGGACGGGGGAATTGAAGCTTTCCTTGTGCTTAGTGAGAGTATTGGCAGGGTAATTGTATTAAAGACAGGGACAGGGTTTGTCACACTTGAACAAGTATGCCGTGTGCGTTTGCTTGTCTTCAGTAGACAGCACACATGTTGTGGTGTGTACAGTACTGTGTGTTGTTCATGCTCTAATGATGGAAGAGGACGTATCTTTGATCACACGACTTTAGAGCTGGAAACAATAGCAGGTGTTGGATTGCCGAGAGCTTCAGTCTTATATTTGATGGACAACTGACTCATCCGTCTCTATATTCACTTGACAGTTTGTTGGCCAGTTTCACAACTCTCTGAGATGAGTTTGAAAGAAAGAGTCTCCATGCTGTCTTTACCACTTTGGGGAAACTTCTGTCTTTACTAGTCTGATATACAGTAGAACAACAACTAGGTTAGCTGAGTGTAAGGGAGTTTATGGTCTACAGAGGACAAAAAAAAAGTTATTTAGGGCATGATACTAAGTCTAATTTAGTTTTAAGGGATCATACCATGAAAAATAAATTGTACTTTTTTCTTTTGGTTGAGATTTTAAAAAAAAAAAAACTACATTTTAGAATGCTGCAAAAACTGCAAATGCCTCTAGTTTTGTGATCTTTGAATTTGTGACATCAGCTAAATCAATGCATTATACATACATTTTATGCTAAATTTACATACATACATACATTTTATGGCAATTCATTTCTTCATCATTTAAAATCATAATTTATTTTCTAATGACCATTTCCCACTGTTCTCCAACCCTTATATTTCAACAGTCTGTTTTGCACTGAAGCTTTTTTTTACCATAAGATAAAAAAAATAAATATTTATAATAATAACCTAAGGCATTTTTATCTCACAATAATTCTGAGATATAAACTCAGACTTGTGAGACAAACTCAGAATTGTGAGATATAAATTCATGATTATGAGAAGAAAGTTGCAGTTACTTTTTTTTGTTTGTTTTATTCCATTGAAGACACAAAAACACAGAATTGAAGAATGTAAAAAAAGTCAGAATTGACTGAGAAGCCTGAGCTTATATAAAACAAAGTCGTAACAATTACGTAGCGGAAACAAGCTTCCCCAGAAACTCTTTTGTTGAGATGAAAACAAGCTGTAACTTTCATAACTCATCTATTGATTAACTGCTGCAAAAACATCTTGTTTTGAAAGTTTTGGACGTTGGTTAAATTAATGCATTAAACTACATACACTTAATATCAGATTAGCTTGAAAAAAAAGAGGTTAAACTGTAACTAAATAACAGATGGTATTCAATTTCATTTAAAATAGTATTCATAATTTATTCATAATTTGAGTTCATGATTTATTTTATGACCATTTTCCACTGTTCTCCAGCCCTTACATTTATTAACTTAGCAAACACTTGCACCAAAAGCGATTTACAAGTGATGAATACAACAATTGCTTTATCAAAAAGAAGCACAAAAATTTAATTCAACAAGCTATTTTGTGCTACTGTCCCTTTAAGGTTTCTATACCTCTGTTATGATCAGCCAGCTTCTTTGAATGTGAAAGAGAGACAAAGTGTTATGACTTCTGACTTCTTTTACAAAATCTGTTACAATGTAATTCTGGCTTTGCAATGATAGGTCCTACAGTGCATTCAAGACCTTCTGGGAAGTCCATACTTATGAGTTGGGCTATTGTAATTATGAAGTCAGGTGTATTCTATTCAAAAGGTAGCAATGTACCTTTTCTACAAAAACTTAATTCTGTACTTCTGCGAAGTGATGAAAAAAATCAGGTGAGATCACATCAGATGTGCTTTTGCTTCTTATGTTTTTATTCGATTTTTGAAGGTGCTGTAAACTAATGTGTAATATATTCTATACTGCCCTATATTTTATATATCCAACTTTTTTTGTAAATGGGAAAAAAAAAATCATTTCCATCTGCCACGTTTTCTTATACTGACATGCATGCCCTCAACTCAGAAACTTGGGGCTCAAAGAAAATCCAGAGTTTCCCACTCGTAAATACAATGGTGGATCTTTCTGACCTGACTTGAATGCGTTTGATTGATGACATCATCGCTGACATCATAGAGCACTCCAGCGGGTGCCAGCGTGTCCCCAGGTGAAGAGACCAAAGCCACTGGTCTGCTGTTGTCTGTGTATCTGTTATTCATCAGATGGACTCGGACCATTTCAGATCAATACATTTTACGTTCATAAAACAATAATCATTCATCAACTCAAATGGGCTTGTCTGGTGTTGGGAGAGGCCAGAGGAATATGCAGGTTGTTATGAATGATCTGGAAGTACGAGCGTTTCGGAAGAACCACTTTACGGTATCATTTGTTCAGGTATTTTTGGGTGGCGTCACACGTCTATCTGTTATATATTACACAGGCTTTAATCTTTCCATTAGGGGCAACATTTGTGCCCTGAAACTGATTAATTGCAGAGATAAATTTGTACCGGCGAGAAGACCCCAGACTATGAGATTACAGTTAACTCATAATTCAATAATTGATAACGTCTCTGATTGTGATTGCTCTGCTATGAAAAAGAGTCTCTTTAAAAGTTTATGGGAGAATTATTAGCTAATGGCCATTCAAAGTTGTTCATCGGTCCATTTCCTGTGTCTTATACTGGCACGTCCCATAATGCACTTCAAACCGTTATATCACATCCAGACCAGAAGTAAAATCTTTTAGATTCATAATACATTGCATATTTTAGCTGAGTTTCTTTTATTGTCCTTTCAGCTGCAGTACCCACACTTGCTGTCCTTGCACTTGACCACTTGTCTACTAGTCATAGACATATTTCCTGTATTTGGCCCAAGTATTTACGTGCGCATGAAGACCACAAGTGTGCATACATTTTTTTATTATTATTATTATTATCCTGTGAGACACATTTACAACATAGTTTTGTAAAAATGCAATTTAGTTCAGACAGCTAATAAAAACATCACAATAATCCACAAGTAATCCACACCACTCCAGCCCATCAATTAACAAATTGTGAAATGAAAAGCTATGTCTTTGTAAGAAACAAATCCATCAAGACATTTTTAAGTCTTAAGTCTACTATCCATAATATTGCTTTCTCCAGTGAAAAAGTCATCTCGTCTGAATCAGGAGAGAAATATGCACAGATCAAGCAAGAGAAAACAGTCCAAAACTGCCCTGAACAAATATGGATTTTGATGTGAGAGGACAACAGGGAATGGACTTTTTCACTGGAGGAAGCATTATTATGGATTATAGACTCATATTTTGGCCAGAAGTGATGTAAGTGTTTATTGCAAATATATAGCTTTTTGCTACTCAAGATGTTAACTGATGGTCTGGTGTGTTGTGGATTACTTGAGGATTATTGTGGTGTTTTTATCAGCTGTTTGGACTCTCATTCTGACGGCACCCATTCACTGCAGAGGATCCATTGGTGAGCAAGCGATGTAATGCTACATTTCTCCAAATCTGATCTGATGAAGAAATAAACTCCTAGTGAAGAGAGATGCTTAGTGAAGGGTCATTTGCTGTATTCAACAATTAAAACATGTTATTTAAAATAGTATTAGACGGATTATTGGAACTTAGAGTCAGTATTTCTTGTCATCTCTTTTTTTTTTTTTTTGCACCTTCACAGACATGCTGTAATACAGCGAGAACTCTTTGGCAAACTCTTTAAGACTGCGATGAAGGATCCAACTTGAAAACACAGATGCTCTCATCTTCTCAATGTGTCCTGCTTATTTTCCTGCTTTCATTCTTCACTCACATGTATTAGAGCGGAGAGGAAGAGGAGAGTGGCTGTCACCTCTGTGTGTGTTTTATGACTCTCAGTTCAGAGTGTGAGGGGAAGGATGTCGGTGTGAGACATACGTGGAGAAATTTCATGTGGCACATCCTCATTTCACATTCACACTGACTCAGAGCTCAGCTGGACACACAGAGACACACTAGCTTCTTTATACTGCTAGAAACTTTCAGTGCTGTCTCTGTGTTTGTTTTTGTTGTGTGTGTGTGTGTGTGTGTGTGTGTGTGTGTGCGTGCGTGTGTGTGTGCAGATATGGCTGTTTGTGTCTGCTGCGTGTCTCTCGCAGTTAATGAAATATTAAAATGGCTGTTCTGTGCCCTACTTCAACCATTCTCATTTAAAAATGGGAGAAACACTGATTATAACAACAGCTCTGTCTCTAAACATTCTGATTGGTTGAGATACATTTGAAGCTTTTGTGAAAATGCCAAAATACCGGCAACAGTAACCTCACATTAATTGAATTTTGTATTAATCTAGCAAGTCTACAAATATAGTATCACCCGGGCAAAATTAATTTTCTGTTTCAATTTAGTGTGCTGCATATTAGGAAAAAATATTTAATTATTATTGCATTGTTATGTGTTATATTATGTTTTGTTTTGTTTTTTTGTTTTTTTTCCCCAGATTTTTTCCTTCACCGTTTTTATTCTTTAATAATAATTTTATATTGTTTTGTTTTTCTTAACATTTAACATATGAAGGAAAAGTAAATATATATTTTCTTAATATGTTTTTTTTTTCAGTATTTTATTATTATTATTATTATTGTTTATAAAATAATAATAATAATAATAAATGGAGGGAAAAAGTTAAGACTAAATTTTTATTTATTTATTTATTTATTTATTTATTAAACTGTCAGTGGTTGGCATAAATTCACCATAAAAACTATGATGACAGTATTTCAGATATTAGGGGAAGGCATATTGGTGTTTATAACCAAATATTTCATTTAGAGATATGATGGTAATTTTCAGTTTTTCATAGTTTTTACTTTACAAAAACCATGCATTTGACAATATTTTACAGTATGACATACTGTATAAGCCATTTACAGCTGGGGGGATAAGGTAGCGTAATAACCGTTTTTTATTGTAGCATTTTACATTTTTCTGTAAAGATGACAAACATTACAAGCATTTTTTACAGTGCAGAGTCAATTTTACATCTGAAACCTCTGATGAAAAGAAAAATCACAGTAATGCATGCTTTATTTTGCACCACATCTCAATTCATTGTAAGATTTACTTATCTATAATACCTTTTAGGCCTATTTTTCCTCTTAAGTTATTGATATTTTCCCCAAGAGGATGTGAAGAGTTCAAATAGGCGGCATCACAATGGCCATCATCTCCGAGGGCCTGAACGTTACTGTACAGACCACAGAAATCAATAGATTTAGCATCTGTTCCATGTTCACATGCATCCTGATGCTATTTCCAGTTCTCCTGAGAATGCTATAGCGAGCTTTCAAGATCTGATGGAAAGCTCATTGACAGAAGTGATTATCTTCATAAACGTAGAGGATTTTCTTTAAGTGCAACTTGATCATTCAGGTCTACATGTTTTAAGACCCTCATCATCCTCATCATGATTTTACATACTCACTACCTAGACTGCATATCAACATCATACCTCCACTAATGCACTTCCTCAGGAGGTGAGCCGTGATGCTGTCCAGAGATGGGAAATAAATGGCTTTTGAGCAGAAGAATAATGTCCTGTCTAGCAGAGGAAGTCTCAGGAAGTCAATGGGAGCCTGGAAGCCAAAGGCCACGCAATAGCTACAGGTGAAACTCATTCCTCTCCGACTGACGTAGATTGATTCTACCAATCTGTGCCGCTGGTGTCGCAGTAAGTCGAATCTAAATAATTCAACAGGGCCCAGATATTTCAGATTGCTTTATTTTTTCGCATGCGAGTGAACGGCTGAGAAGTGGCCATGCTGAATTGGATTGTGCGCTGTGTTGCTGTAAATAAAGATGTGTTGTGATTCATTTTCCAGCATGGAGTGAGAGTTTAATGTAGATGTACTGTATTTGACTTTTTCTGGTTTTATTGCATATTTCTTTATTCACAGTTACAAATTAGACTGTTTTGTAAGGTTTATTCCTGTGAATTTTCATTTTTCAGATGCAATATAAGCAGTTTTGCAAACAATCGATGTCTATGACTTTAAACCTGATATCCAGTTGCAGTTATATTCAAATAAAGTGGAGATTATGCGTCATAAATATTATATGTTTGTTCAAACTGATGCTCTGCCATAACAGTAGACCTATAAAAGAAACTGACTGTAGAAGGCAGTTTTGCCCTAATAACTGTTATGGCGCACCTTTGTGTCAGCACTGAGAATGTAAAAGCAGTTGAACAGACTAGTCAATTTGTTTTACCAGTAGTCAATGTGTTTATAGTCGTGGATGATATGATGCTTGTTCTGCTCATGGCGTACTTGAATTGCATTTGAATTATGATGCATTTTTTGGACACAATAACCTGTGAAATCAAACTTGCATTTCTAGTTCCATTTGCTTCCACGTTCCTAGACTACACTACCGTTCAAAGGTTTGTGGTCGGTAAGATATTAAGTGAAAGAATTGAATAGTTTTATTCAGCAGCGACACAGATCAAAAGTGACAGTAAAGATATTTATAATGATACAAAATATTGCTTTTTCTTATAAATGCTGTATGTATGATTTCTGAAGGATAATGTGACACTGAAGACTGGAGTAACAATGCTGAAAATTGGCCTTTTTGCATCACAGGAGTAAAGTACTTTTTAAAATAGAAAATAGTTATTTTAAGTTGTAAAAAATTTTTTTACAGTATTACTGTTTTTCTGTATTTTTGAACAAATGATTGCAGCCTTGGTGAGCATTAAAGACTTTCTTTCAAAACCATGAAAACCTTTGAATGGTAGTATCTGTTTTGGGCATTAGACCTGGGGAGAATTCACAGACTTTTGAGTGTGGTATTTCAACACAAAACCAGTACTTTATTCACTAACAACTCATAATCTATTTTAACCAAGCTGGAATCAAGCAACATCATGCATTTTTGTCATCTTATTCACAAAGAACCGTGCTGTTTTCCTTGTGGAGTTAACGTTGCACTACACACTTTTTAATAACGGTTCCAAAAGGAAGGTTTTGCAGTGAAACCACAGACGAACAATTTTGGTTCCCCAAAGAAGCTTCCTGTGAACAGTTCTTAAAATAATCATTGTTTTTCTTAGTGTGAAGCAGTGTTGGGGGTAATGCATTGTTTTAATAGAACTGTTTTATATCAAAAACAAACAAGCAAGCCCAGCAGAGATTTAAAAAGTAATGCAGTAACATAAAGCATTATTTCCAAAAAAAGTAACTAAGTAATGTAATTAGTTATTATTGAAGCGGTAACGTAATAATGTAATGCAAAAGTTACTTTCCCCAACACTGGTATGAAGAACAATTAATAATCTAAGGAAAGTTTTTTTTTGTACTATAAAGAACCTTTTTGTGCAATGGAAAGTTTCATGGGTTTTAAAGGTTCTTCATAGACCTATACAGTATGCCAATGAAAAACCTTTAGTTTTAAGAGCGTATAAATGTTGTAAATGGATTTTGTTTGCACATTTTCCAGTGATATTGCCATAACAGCTTTAGGGAGTGCTTACACAACACCTTTTTAACTGAAAATGGAAAACTTTTGCATGACAACAGCGTTTTGGGGACCTGAAAATGCTAACTTTTAAAAACAGGTTTCAGAGTTTTTGAAATCAATACCGTTATCGTCTCCATGTAAACTAAAAAATTTGTGAAAATGGTGACATCATGCGCATGAATATTATGTGTTCAGTCTGTACATATGTGCACAGGTGCATAGTGTTTCTTTACAAAGTGACATCGCCAACTACTGGCCTGGCATGCATAATACAGCGTTTTTAGTCGTTTTTACAGATACGTGTGAACTTACTTTTTTCAAAAACGCAAAGGAAAAACTTCTCTGTTTTTAGAACAGTCAGTGTCGTCTAAATATACCCTTAATTTGTAAAATGACTAGTTTGAAGGTATTTTAGTTGTACAGTCCCAGGCTCCAGCACAGCACACCAGATCATGACAATGTGCTGTATCCTCCACATCGGAGCACTCAGAACAACACTGTGCAAAATGCGTTCAGTGTAATTTATTACCCATTTTTCCTAGCTAATTCTTTTTAGTTTGCACTAAAGCAACACAGACAGCATGTACGTTTATTGTATGTTCTCAGTGAATTCACCCTTCAGTCTTTTGTGTACGACTGCAAGAGCGTGCGATTCTGAAGCAGCGACATCAAAATCAGCACATGCTCCTCACCACGCATCGCCTCTGATGTTCAAGGCCTTCCCCTCCTTCAAGACACGTGAATCAGTCAATCTGTCCATCAAATAAAAAATAACCCACCGTCCATTCATTTCAAGACGGTGCATGATCAATATCATCAATCCCAGCTTCCCTTCTTGTTTTCTTCCCCACAGTTTCTCGCTCTCTCTCTCTCAGTTCTTCTCTCCCTCTCTGTCTCTCTCTCCCCTCTCCCCATCTCTCCAGCTGTATCCATTTCCTTCTGGCAAAAAGGGACTTTATGAATAAATGATACTGAATAGCTGAAGGTTCAGATACTAAATAATGAATTTCACCACCAAAAACACAACAACTTCTCCAATCATAAAATAGCGCTCCCCTTCCATATTGATTGTGCTTTTCTTTAGCAACCAGATGCAGAGCAACACAGGCAGCATCCATGTGTGCGTGAGAGAGCGTGATTCCGTGCAGGAGGGTTAGACGAGTCCCTCCGACCCCAAAGCAGTGGAAGCTGGGACTCGGGCTCCAGAAACGCCGCTGCGGCGCCAGGCATCGGCTTATTTCCGCATGGAGTGGAACATGCCCGAGATGGAGAGGAGAATTATAAGGGGAGGGAGAGCAGGGGGAGGGGGACGGGTTCAATTCAGCGAAAGAACTTCTTCACGGGACGTCTGATACACAGTAAGTGCGGTCATCTGTTCTGTGGCTTTTTGCAGCGAGGGCTGGTGGTGATGGTGTTGTGTGTCCGTGTGAGAACGTGTGTGTGAAGTCGTGTGTGTGTGTATGAGAGAGAGGGAGAGAGAGGAAGTGGGGTGGGGTGAGTTAGGGGCTGTCTGCTCACTCAAGGAAGTTGCTTTCTAACTCTAGTGGTCTTTTGCGGCATTATTACCCACATGGATGAGCGTGTGCACGCGTGTATGTGTGGTTTGATTCACATCCGTATCAAAGTGTCATTATTTTGTCCAGGCAGTGGTCTGTGTGTATCAGAGCTCTGTGAGGCTGGCCAGGTACGTTTATGTCGTACAATGTAAATATTTTCCTCAGAAACTTTCTATTTTTTATTATATAGGCCTATATAATGTAAGGCAATAATAATAAAAAAAAAATTCATTCTATGTTTACTGTATGTAAAACTCTAAAGTAGATTAAATGTAACCTCTATAATTAAGAAATATCAGCATAACTAATCACAGTATAATCTGTAATTAATTAATATAGGCAAAATTAATCATTAACTGACAGCAAGTCAACAAAATGTGTATATATATGCATACACACACACACACTTTATAGTAAGGCTCAATTAGTTATTCCTTAACATTACAATTTGCATTAATATTCATTAACGTTGATTAGGTATCTTGACATGAACTATACCAATAAACATAATTTATTGATCTAATTTTTAAATATTGTTAATTCATGTTTGTTTACAATTAATAATGGTAATTTATACAACTGGAAATGTTAAACCTGGATCAACCAAGATGTCAACCATTTTTTTATTTGTATTTGTATTTTTTTTTTTTTTTTTATTAATTTAAATGTGATTACAATAGTTTCAGAGCTGGTTTCAGGTCAATAGTTTCAGATTGATTAATACTCAAAGAAACTGGAGAACCAAGTGCTATTTTAGATGCATTTCATTTTTGTAGCTGTCTTTAATAACATCTTCAAAAATCTATTTTTGTTGCATCTTTAGTAATAAAATCTGTTTTAAAAAACATTTTTAAAAATATATTTGCATTGCTTTTTCAAAAATGACATTAACTGAAGGCAGTCGTTCATGTGAATCTGAATACAGATTAAAATCCACGTCCCTCCCCCAAAGTCAAACAGACATGCAATCACATTCACACTTTGAAATCCTCTCAGTAAATGGGTTCAGGTTACCGACCTCGCTGGTAAACACATATTCAAATAGTGTCGTGAGTGTTAAATTATTGACATCTCAATGAATATGCAAATGCAGTGAGAGTGTGATGATGCAAGCGTGTGGCCTCACAACGCTGAGATTTGCAACAGTTTAGAATCTGAACAGCTTCAGTTTTGAGATAAAAACCGTTTTGAGTTTTGTTGCCATGCAGTGGGTGCATTTAGCATTATGTTGTGCATTTTTAATTTGCTTTGAAGTTATTGTGTTGCATGAGTTCCCCTGATAGATATTGTTAGAGAAGCAGTGTTCAGTGTCCCTCGCGGAGGAAGTGAGATTTCTTCTGTTCATGTTTCATTCATTTCCACCGTTGTTCATCAGATCTGTTGGGATTGAGGATGTATAAATGCACTGCTTCTTATTCAAGCTGCTCTTGTAAAAGAAAGTCATATTCTGATTTCTTACTCACAGAAAATTGAAATAAAATTTGTTGTTAAACCTCAGTATTTGACTAGTTTAGCTTGAACCACTAAATATACAGA
Source organism: Tor tambroides (assembly GCA_021397915.2). Taxonomy (NCBI): domain Eukaryota; kingdom Metazoa; phylum Chordata; class Actinopteri; order Cypriniformes; family Cyprinidae; genus Tor; species Tor tambroides. Next base: position 62,396 of record JAFVLL020006627.1, read on the forward strand.
CTCTGTTCTGTCTTGTAGATAATGTTTATATTTTGTAGATAATGTTTGTGTAGTTTTGGTTTATATATTGATAGAATGTTCAGCATTTGAAATGTAGCCAGCAGCAATGTGGGGTCATTGTTAAAATTACTGAATTGTGATTGGTCGTCTTCTTTACATTTGAATACTGACTTGGTCTTGTATTTCATGCATACTTAAATATTCATATTTATTAAATATTTAATTGTCTTGATTCATGTGCGCTGCCACAGACAGAAAACAAAATGTGATGAGTGTCATGAATGGAAGTAGTTTGTAAAACCCATTTACAGCTTTAACATATTGTAATATATTGTATTGTAATATATTAACATATTGTAATATTGTAGCTAATTGTATATTTATTTGACCAGTGCTGAGTAGTAACTGATTACATGTAATCAAATTCCAAAAATTAAGTGCTCGTAATTAGATTACATTTTAAAATGCTCGTAATCAGATTACAGTTACTTTTTTTATAGATTACATAATTGCATTCACGCAATGGCAATAAATTATTCCTAATTTGATCTGCCCTAATTCTTTTTTTCTGTCACTCTCTGTCTTAAATTTTCATTTCTAAAATTCTACTGCATTTATAGATTTGAAAAGTCTTCCATCTTTTCATTAACTCACAAAACCCATGTTGTTCATTCTTGTCGAGTCCCTGTCATAATGTAATGTTTAATACACTCCACGATGCTGACAACAAAGAATGGAATACATTTTAATCTAAAAGTAATCAAAAAGCAGTCTGAATACATTACCTAATATGTGTAATCCAATAGATTACATTACAAACTATAATTTCCATCATGATTTGTAATCAGTAATGGATTACAATTCGCAAGTAATCTACCCAGTACTGTATGTGGCACATATCAGCATTTAATTTACCTTAGATAGAGGTGAAAATCCATTTTCGAATATGAGAGAGAGTGAAAGAGCGAGCAAGACAGCATCACACTTCATGGCAGAATTTCTGAGAGCACTATAAAAGTTTGATGTTAATCAGGGTGAATTGGGATTGGAGATGACAGGTCCACTCTCCTCCGCTTCCCCCTGTCTGACTCAATTAGACACCAATGCAGGAAAACTTCACATTTCACCCAGATGAGATGCAATCACACAAAGTTGCTTACCTGTTTTTTAGAGTACAGTTTTTACACACTTCTACACAGTGTCTACAGTATGACCCTGCTGTTGCAATATTCAAGACACATTAAGGGGAAAAAGGTGGAAAGGACATGTTTTTGACTACAAACAGCACCCAGGTTTAGAGACTGAGTGACCAGTATTATTTTTTAAATTATACTATGTATTGCTGCAGTGTTGCTTAATGATTTTTATTTAGCCAATATATGGCCATTTAAATATCTGCATCAATATTATCATGCCTACCTGGCCAATTTAAAAAAAAAAAAAAAAAAAAAAAAAGTTTTTTTTATGCATTTTGAATGCATTTTGAGTTGTGTTTGTTTAATGTTGTAATGTGACCATTTTGTTCTGTATTATACTGTATATATGCTTTTCACATATATACTGTATGTATATATATATATATATATATACTGGATATACACACAGATTTTAATGCATTTTGTAAATTTATGTAATGTGGCCATAGTATTTTGTATTTTTATATATATATATATATATATATATATATATATATATATATATATATATATATATATATATATGTATAAATAACCTATATACAGTGGGGAAAATCTGAAAAAAAAAAAAAAACTTTAAATAAAATTTGAAGAATAAATATGTTAAACTTTTATTCCACGTTGTATGTTTCATGTTTTTTAATTTATTTATTAATTAATTTATTTATTTATTTATTTATTTAGCCCAGAATTTTTTTGGTAAACATAAAAGCATCAGGCATTTCCAAACATTTATATCTGAAAATCTCTAAGGGTCATAAGCTCTATAGCTACAATATTTCTGCCTGACAATGTTCCACACAGTCTATGTCTGTTTTACAAATATGACAGCCACTCCTCGTGTCATAACCGGGCCCCTGACATGCTTTGGCCCTGTAAATCACCCTGAGATTTGGGTGATCACTCAGGGGCCCCTCGTCGCTTCAGCTGCCCCTGACCCCCTCAGGCAGAGCGGACTGTCCCCTGGGCCCGAACCCTTCAGCGGGGAGTGAGGAGGTTGAGTTGGTCATTATTAAACCTCTTGCTCGTCTCCCTCCCTCGCTCTCGTTCTCTCTCCTCCTATTCCCCTGTGAGCGGTAGAATCATCTCAGCCTGGGCCGCGCGCTTCCTTTCATGTCTGAGATTAGGGTACAGGGGTAGGGGGGGGTTCACTGTGCTCTCTCAAAGCATCATGGGTAATAAGTGGAAGGCCCCTGGGGGGGCGCAGGAGAGAGAGACAGAGAGTGCGGTGGCTTTTTGATAGTAGGGAGGGTGTTTGGCAAGTTGAATTGGGACAGTTGTGGCAGAGATGTGCCTCCTGCAGCAGGGGTTTCGTCTGGGTAGATGCAGATTTCGTGGGAAATGCATTCAGTCTTTAGATGTTCACCAGGTCGCCAGTCCCTGTAGTCTGTGTCCTGCTTTCCTTATAA